>WNWK01037146.1:0-18688 GCA_009830355.1 Cherax destructor | reverse complement strand
CTCCCTGGGGCAGTAGACTTGCAGTCCCCCCCCTTAGTAGACTAGCACCCCTCCCTGAGGATAGACTAGCAGTCCCTCCCTGGGGCAGTAGACTGGCCCTTGGGGTAGTAGACTAGCAGCCCCTCCCTGGGGTATAGACTACAGCCCCCTCCTGGGGTAGTGGACTAGCAGTCCCTCCCTGGGGAGAACTAGCAGTCCCTCCGGGGTTTTTGGGACTAGCAGCCCCTCCTGGGGAGTGGACTAGCAGTCCCTACCTGGGGTAGTGGACTAGCAGTCCCTACCTGGGGTAGTAGACTAGCAGCCCCCTCCCTGGGGTAGTAGACTACAGTCCCCCCCTGGGGTAGTAGACTTATAGTCACCCCTGGGGAAGTAGCCTTACAGTCCCCCCCTGGGGTAGTAGAATTACAGTCCCTCCCTTTGGTAGAAGACTTACAGTCCCTCCCTGGGGTAGTGGACTTACAGCCCCTCCCTGGGGTAGTAGACTTACAGTCCTCCGTGAGGTAGTAGAATTACAGTCCCTTCCTGGGGTAGTAGACTTACAGTCCCTCCCTGGGGTGTAGACTTACGCCCCTCCCTGGGGTGTAGACTTACAGTCCTCCTGGGGTAGTGGACTTACAGTCCCTCCCTGGGGTAGTAGACTTACAGTCCCCCCCTGGGGTAGTAGACTTACAGTCCCCCCCTGGGGTAGTAGACTTACAGTCCCTCCCTGGGGTAGTAGAATTAAAAGTCCTCCCTGGGGTATTAGAATTACAGTCCCTTCCTGGGGTAGTGACTTACAGTCCCTTCCTGGGGTAGTAGACTACAGTCCCTCCCTGTGGTAGTAACTTACAGTCCCTCCCTGGGGTAGTAGACTTACAGTCCCTCCCTGGGGTAGTAGACTTACAGTCCCTCCCTGGGGTAGTAGAATTACAGTCCCTCTCTGGGGTAGTAGACTTACAGTCCCTCCCTGGGGTAGTAGACTTACAGTCCCTCCCTAGGGTAGTAGATTACAGTCCCTCCCTGGGGTAGTAGACTACAGTCCCTCCCTGGGGTAGTAGAATTACAGTCCCTCCCTGGGGTAGTAGACTTACAGTCCCTCCCTGGGGTAGTAGACTTACTTTCCCTCCCTGGGGTAGTAGACTTACAGTCCCTCCCTGGGGTAGTAGAATTACAGTCCCTCCCTGGGGTAGTAGACTTACAGTCCCTCCTGGGGTAGTAGAGATTACAGTCCCTCCCTGGGGTAGTAAGACTTACAGTCCCTCCTGGGGTAGTAGACTTACAGTCCCTCCTGGGGTAGTAGACTTACAGTCCCTCCCTGGGGTAGTAGAATTACAGTCCTCCCGTTAAACACTACAACTGGCGTTGTCAGCTGTAAAACACTAATTCTAGTAATTAGACGTGCAACATCTGGTATCTTTATTTGTAGCAGTTTCGACAAATACTGGCTTTATCAATACAATACTGAAAGAGGCAAACCAGACCTCAGCCTCGGAGCAACTGTTCATACTGTAGTGTCGGCTAGTTAGCTTGTTTGCCTTATCTTTAACCACTTGTTGCCGTATTTGCAATGACTTGAGAACATATACATTACCTATATATATATATATATATCTATATATATATATATATATATATATATATATATATATATATATATATATATATATATATATATATATATATATATATATATATATATATATATATATATATATTTACGAGGTTCAAATCGAGCAAGTGGGGCCCACGCCGAATGTCTAAATAATAAGTAAGTCCTGAGACAGAATGTGTGGATAATACAGAAAAGTGACCAAAGATTTTGTCTAAAAAAAAAATGTTGCTTTTTTCTAGTTCAAATTTCGTTTTTTTAAATTTTTTGGATAAGTTATAATTTGGTAATCCTTGCGAGATAACAAATTTTTAAACAAGACACTAATTGCAGAGCAATTTTTTTACCATGGCAACGTTTCTCTCATTCTGTGCACAACTTTATAAAGTCGCATTGCCTTAATAAAGCTTCAAACAAATCTAAATTTTGTCTCAATGAAAGCTATATGACGAAGGTGTCTATACCTTCAATCCCAACATACGTTCTCGTGTGTAGAAATAATGGCGGATGACCAGCGAGTCCTCTTTGTAAACAACGTTTTACTGGGAAGAGTTCACCCCAGGTCGGGGAACCAGGGAGTGAAACTTTCCCCGGGCTGAGGGACTGACCATAAAATACTGTCCCCGGTTGATGGACTGATTACATTGTCTTTATTTCACTACTACTGCTGCCTCTGTATTTGATGAAAAGTCTACTGTGTAGACGAAACGTTTCTCAATAAAATCCTAACTGCTGTAAAGTGTTTTAAATTTTCCCAACTTGTCGGTATTTTTACCATTTTCAACATACCTCAGTTATAAGAAAGTTCTAATTGTCTCTCTCTTGACGTTTTCTATAACAAAATATTGTAAAGAAATAGTCCTTAAATTTCTTTAGATTAACCCTTTAAAAATTTATAAAATCTTTACACTTAAAGAATGTGTAGGGGGGGGGAGTATTATGCCTTGATGCCTGGTGGGGGCTTTTGATCAAAGGTACTGAAGCTGCCTCAAATCAGACCTAATTACTCCTCACTCCTCCAGTTTCTAGTTCGGTAAGACCCTTTTGGGTTTAGTCCCCGTATTAAGTGATATTTGGAAAGGATTGAAAATTGCTTAAATCCTATTTATAAATCACTTCCAGGCCTTTTGGTTTCCCAGTCAAAAAATTTAAAGTGTTTTATGAAAGATCACGTGTGTGGGAATGTTGATGCTGTGTGGGGACACCAACCAAAAAAATTCTTATTGAGATAGACTCCCCGTGTAGAGATTTGTCAAACGTTTCATTTGGGCGGGCTTTATGACGTAAAGTTTCACTCTGTGCAGAGCTTTACCTAGCCATATTTCACTCTGCGTAAAGCTACATGGCGTAGACTCACGCTCTACACACAACACCCCCCGCCCCCAGAATACTTTCTGTAAAAGACACTGTCTACACACCTCTACAATACCTATTTCCCGTAGCTGACGCTGCAGGGGCTCCCCACAAGCCCCCCCAGAGTCCATCATTCACCTATGTTCTGTTTTTTGTTCTTTTGGTCATTTCCCCCCTTCAAGTATTTTTTATATGTATTCTGAGTGCGGAGTGCCTTAGTTTTATTTTGGCTTCAGTCACAGGCTGCAATTCCGCTTTTTTCCCCCCATTAAAAAAAGCCACCCCGATATTTTCAGACTGTCGTCGATATACAATGGTGTGTCTGTGTGTGTGTTTGTACTCACTAATTGTGGTTGAGGGTCGAGTCATGCTCCTGGCCTGCTTATTCACTGTCGTACTAGGTCACTCTCTTTTTTGCGCCATGAGTTTTATCATACCTCTTCTTAAAGCTATGTATGGTTCCTACCTTCACCGGCACTATACCACTTCCTGACAACTCTGTGACTGAAGAAGTACTTCCTAACATCCCTGTGACTCATCGAGTTTTTAAAACCAACTGTGACCCCTTGTTGCTGTGTCCCATCTTTGGAACTTTTCCCTCTGTCCACCTTGTCGTTTCCTTTCCCAGTATTTTATATGCCGTTATCTACCCCCTTTCTCTCCTGTCCCCAGTGTCGTCAGTTCGTTTTCCCCTTAACCTCTCCTCGTGGGACATCCCCCTTAGCCCCGGGACTAGTCTTGTTAAAACCTTTTGCACTTTCTCTTTTCCGACGTGTTTCCATGTGGGTTCCAAACTGGTGCGCATACTCCAATATGGGCCTGACGTACACAATGTACAGAGCCCTGAACGATTGCTTACTGAGATGTCGGAATACTATTCTTAGGTTTGTGTGCCTCAGGAGATGTGCTCGGTATTATACTTACCCCAAATCCTTTTTTTGAGTGAGCTTTTGTTCGGGCCCCCCTAGACTGTATTTGCGGCTTTTTTCCCCCTTCCTCAATCTTCAGACTTTGCACTTGGGGGGGGTTTGTTCCCCCCCTTTGTTCACATTTATAAAGGGTCATTTCATTAATTTTAATTTGGCCTTTTCACTTATTATATTATTGATATCTTTATTAGTCTAATTAATATTATCTGGCCATGAATTAATTATTTATGTTGTCTGGTAGGATGTTTTATAAACCTGGTGTTTAGTATTCTTATGTTGAATTACCTTGTGGTGGTTTGTGCAGTTATCTAATTGATGTGTGCCTCAGGAGTTTTGCTCTATTATACACACCCAAGATCTTTTTCTTATGAGGTTTCAGGTTTGGCCACCAGATTATACTCTGTCTCGGTCTTTTTTGCCCTTCCCCGATCTTCATGACTTTACATTTGGAGGGGTTTAAAATTTAAGGAGCCATTTACTGGACAGGCTTGTAGCCCCAGGTCTCTTTAGTCCTGCCTGATCCTCAACTGATTTAATTCTTCTCATTAACTTCACATCATCTGCAAACAGGGACACTTCTGAGTCTATCCTTTTTTATGTCATTCCTATACCAAAAACAGTACAGGTCCTAGGACTGACCCTTGGGAACCCATTGTCACAGGTCCCCCTCTGACACCTCGACACTACCATGACTCGTTGTTTCCTCCCTGCAGGTATTCCTGATCCATTGCAGTGCCTTTCCCGTTACGGGGCTTGATCCTCCCAGCTTTTTCATTAACCTCTTGTGAGGCTTTGAACGCCTTCTTGCAGTCCAAGAAAAGCGTCTATCCACCCCTCTTTCTCGTGTCTTACTTCTGTTATCTTGTCATAAAACTCCCGTAGGTTTGTGACAGGATTTTCCTTCCCCGAAACCGTGCTGGTTGTCGTTTATAAGCTTGTGTCTTTCAGGGGCCCACCACCCCCCCCCCGATGATCTTCTCCATGATTTTTCATACTATAAGTGGGGTGAAAAGGTCTGTAGTTTAATGCCTCTTTTCTGTCTCCTTTTTTAAAAAATTTTGGGGCTACTTTTGCCATCTTCCCCCCGGTATTTTCCCAGTTTCAAGGGAAAATGTTGAAGATTTTTGTTGGGCACACTCAACTTTCCTGCTCCTTTTCTAAGGACCCACGGAGAAATGTTTTCAGGTCCCCCCGCTTTTTGAGGTATCGAGTTCACATAACACCCTTCTTCACCTCTTCCTTGGTTGGTGTATTTATCCAGCACTTTTTTGGGAATTATTCAATTCCTGGAGTCCTTCCTTCCCCCTTTTGTAAATATTTTTTTAAATTTATGTTGGCCCTCACATCCCTTTGGTCGTTTCTTGTGAACCCCCCCCCTTTCCCCTTTCCCCAGCCGGGATTCCCCCGGTTTCCGACTGTTGCTTTCCCCCTGATGTGGCTGTACAACAGCTTTGGGTAAAGACTTTTTATTATATTTTCGTATTAGGCTGGCCCCCCTTTTTTCCTGTGCATTTGTTTCGGGCCTTTTTTTTCCTTTGGTCCTTTGTCTTCTTTATTTTTTTTCCATTCTCTTTACACTTATTTTTTTCCCCTCCCAACCTCTGGGTGAACCAAGGACTCGTTCGGGTCTTTTACTTTTGTTTTTTTTTGGGGAAAAAACCCCCCCTGCCTTTTTTCAAAAAAAAAAAAAAAAAAAAAAATTTTTTTCGGGTTTTTTCCCGCCAATTTTTTCTCCCACTGAACGTTTTTTTTGTGTGTGTGTGTGTGTGTGTGTGTGTGTGTGTGCCTCACCAATTGTACTCATCTAATTGTGGTTGCAGGGGAGACTGGGCCCCTGGCCCCGCCTCTTCGCTTCCGCACTGAGTCTCTGTCTCCCCCCATGAGCTTTAAAATTTTTGTGTGTGTGTGTGTGTGTGTGTGTGTGTGTGTGTGTGTGTGTACTCCCCCAATTGGGGCTCCCCCAATTGGGTTGCGGGGGCCGAGACTTGCCCGGGCCCCCCCCCTCTTCGCTTCCGCTACTGGGGTTCTGCTCTGCCCAGGCTTTATCATCCCCGTCTTAAAAAAATGTATGGTTCCTGCCTCCACTATATTTTTTCTAGACTATTCCACTTCCTGACTACTCTGGGGGTGAAGAAATGCTTCCAACATCCCTTTGACTCATCTATCTTCAGCCCCGGGTCCCCCTTTTTCTGTGTTCCCCCCTTTTGGGAAAATCCTATCACTGTCTATTGTCCCCATTCCCCCAATTTTTTTTTGAAGCGTTATCATGTTCCCTGCCCGAGTACGTGTGACCGAATACGGGTGTTTGAGGCAAGTTGGGGAATCTCCCTGGGGCGTATATGGGGGTATGTGCGATTATGCACGAGACAAAAGAGATAAAAAACGATAACAAAAACAAAGGATCCCACCGGAGGGTGGCCCAAAAAATCATCCCGCCAAACGGTTCAATAAACCAGGGAAAAGGTCACTTACGTCTTTGTCTCTCACCGCGTAGGGGTTTTTGTAGCTTGGGTCCATCAAATACGACAAAATGTGTTTCGGATCCAATATTTGTAATCGCAGACCCCGGAATTTGTGCAGGCGACGGCACTGGCGCAGAATGGGCTTAAGTTTCTAATGCGATTAAATATTAGCACTAGTGAATCAGAAGAGGCATTCACCAATTATAACATGGGAACTAAATTCCAATTTCTTCAGTAAAAAAAGGGGCAATTTTCCCCATCTTTTTACCTGTCCAGTGTTCTATATTGTATTGATAGACCTGGTTGGCCACCCCCCCAAAAGGGAAAAATACCCAGATGTTGCAAATATCTTATTTACCAAAAAAAGTCAAAAGACTGGGGAAAACGATGGGTCCATTAACTTGTGACTGACGATGTGTTCCATCAATCTTTTTGATTTTTCAGTCCATCAATCTTGTGACTGACGATTTTTATCCATCAATCTTGTGATACGAGGTTCAGTCCATCAATCTTTTGACTGACGATTTTTCAGTACATCAACGATTTACGATGTGTTCAAATACATAATCTTGTGACTGAACACATCCATAAAGGGCTGATAGTTAAACGTTTCTGTATTAATAAGAATAAGATTTTTTTTTTTTTTTTTTCCCTAATTTAGAGGTTTGGTTTGGCGGGGCCCCCCGCTATAGATGAAGTCGAACATTTATGAAATAGAAGATCTAAAAAACCCCAAAAAACTTAATGATAAATCCTTTAAGATCACTAGAAATACATTTTGAATTTAAAAAAAAAAAAAAATCATATTCAACCAAGAATATGATGGTTCTCCCCCCCAAAACCCCTTTTTTATATACTTTTTTATATACCCTTTTTCTACTTTTAAAATTTTAAAAAAAAAGTTGTATTTAAAAAACTGATACAGTAAAAGAAACTTTGATTAAAAATTACCCAAAAAAAATTTGGGTTTTCTCAAGATTCCTTTTTAAAAAAAAAAATAAAGATTTTTGTCAAACTGGGGGGAAATCTTGAACTAAAATTCGAACATCATAGACCATTAGAACTGGAAAGAGACTAATGCTATTTATTCATGTGGGGAAAAATTTTTTAAACCCTCCAATTGATTTTCAAAAAACTAAAAAGTTGTATCAATCTTCATAAAAAAAAAAGTTTTGGTCTTAATATGAATATTGGTTTGGGGGGTTTTACAAAAGGGGGGAAAATTTTTAATTAAAAAAAATTTGAATTTAAGCTATGTTTAACAAGTCCTCGCCCAAAACCCACCAGTATCAAAAAGGGAAGGTTAAAATTAGAATGTGGGTTTATATCTTCCTTATAAGTCTTCTCTGTTCTGTTATTTTTACAGGTCCTTGATAATGTGAAAAATCACGAGAGAGCTTGGAATTTCACTTTTTTTTTTACGATGGTTTTTTTTATATTGTGACTCCATCACTTCTTGCCAGAGGGCTTACACGCATTATAAAACTGCAACATAACCCCCCCTCCTTCAGAGTAGACACTGTTTTCCCATCTCCAGGACTCAAGTCCGCCTTTGCGGGTTTCCCCTGAATCCCTTCATAAATGTTACTTGCTCACACTCCAACACACTCAAGTATTAAAACATTTGTCTCCATTCATCCTATCAAATACGCTCACCATGTTGCGGGAAATCCAACCCTCCCCCCCCTCCACCTTTTCCTAGGCCGACCCCTACCCCCTTCCCTCACTACAGATTTATACATTCTCGAAGTCATTCTGTTCGTTCCATTCTTTACATGTCCAACCACCTCAACAACCCTCCTCAGCTCTCTGGATAATAGTTTTGGTAATCCGCACCTCCTCTAATTTCCAAACTCCGAATTCTCTGCATTATATTCACACCACACATTGACCTCAGACATGACATCTCCACTGCCTCCAGCCTTCTCCTCGTTGCAACATTCATCACCCATGCTTCACATCCATATAAGAGTGATGGTATAACTATACTCTCATACATTCCCCTCTTTACTTCCATAGACAAAGTTCTTTGTCTCCACAGACTCCGAAGTGCTCCACTCACCCTTTTCCCCTCATCAATTCTATGATTCACCTCATCCTTCATAGACCCATCTGCTGACATGTCCATTCCCAAATATCTGAATACATTCACCTCCTCCATACTCTCTCCCTCCAATCTGATATATAATCTTTCGTCACCTAATCTTTTTGTTATTCTCATCACCTTCTCTTTCCTATATTCACCTTCAATTTTTCTTCTTTTACACACCCTACCAAATTCATCCACCAACCTCTGCAACTTCTCTTCAGAATCTCCCAAAAGCACAGTGTCATCATCAAAAAGCAACTGTGACAACTCCCACTTTGTATTTGATTCTTTATCTTTTAACCCCACACCTCTTGCCAAGACCCTCGCATTCACTTCTCTTACAACCTCATGTATAAGTATATTGAACAACCACGGCGACATCACACATCCTTGTCTAAGGCCCACTTTTACTGGGAAATAGTCCCCCTCCCTCCTACACACTCTAACCTGAGCCTCACTATCCTCATAAAAACTCTTCACTGCTTTCAGTAACCTACCTCCTATTCCATACACCTGCAACATCTGCCACATTGCCCCCTATCCACCCTACCATATGCTTTTCCAAATTCATAAATGCCACAAAAACCTCTTTACCCTTATCCAAATACTGTTCACCTATGTTTCCTGTAAACACTTGGTCTACACACCCCCTACCTTTCCTAAAGCCCCTTGTTCATCTGCTATCCTGCTTCCTGTCTTACTCTTAATTCTTTCAATAATAACTCTACCATACACTTTACCAGGTACACTCAACAGACTTATTCCCCTATAATTTTGCACTCTCTTTTGTCCCCTTTGCCTTTATACAAAGGAACAATACACGCTCTCTGCCAATCCCTAGGTACCTTACCCTCTTCCATACATTTATTAAATAATAGCACCAACCACTCCAAAACTATATCCCCACCTGCTTTTAACATTTCAATTTTATCCATCAATCTCAGCTGCCTTACCCCCTTTCGTTCTACCCACTGCCCTGAACTTCCCCACACTCACAACTGGCTCTTCCACACTCCTACAAGATGTTATTCCTCCTTGCCCTATACACGTAATCACAGCTTCCCTGTCTTCATCAACATTTAACAACTCCTCAAAATATTCTCTCCATCTTCCCGATACCTCTAACTCTCCATTTAATAACTCTCCTCTCCTATTTTTAACTGTCAAATCCATTTGTTCCCTAGGCTTCCTCAACTTATTAATCTCACTCCAAAACTTTTTCTTATTTTCAACAAAATTTGTTGATAACATCTCACCCACTCTCTCATTTGCTCTCTTTTTACATTGCTTCACCACTCTCTTAACCTCTCTTTTTCTCTCCATATACTTTTCCCTCCTTGCATCACTTCTACTTTGTAAAAACCTCTCATATGCTAACTTTTTCTCCCTTACTACTCTCTTTACATCATCATTCCACCAATCGCTCCTCTTCCCTCCCACACCCACTCGCCTGTAACCACAAACTTCTGCTGAACACTCTAACACTACATTTTTAAATCTACCCCATACATCCTCGACCCCATTGCCTACACTCTCACTAGCCCATCTATCCTCCAATAGTTGTTTATATCTTACCCTAACTGCCTCCTCTTTTAGTTTATAAACCTTCACCTCTCTTACTTACTGCTTCTATTTTCCTTGTATCCCATCTACCTTTTACTCCCACTTTAGCTATAACTAAAAAGTGGTGATATATCTGTGGCCTCTCTATAAAAATGTACATCCTGAAGTCTACTCAACAGTCTTTTATCTACCAATACGTAGTCCAACAAACTACTGTCATTACGCCCTACATCATATCTTGTATAGTTATTTATCCTCTTCTTCTTAAAATATGTATTACCTATAACTAAACCCCTTTCTATACAAAGTTCAATCAAAGGGCTCCCATTATACAGTTGACCATGATCTGTTACACTTAAAATTATCGCACTATGGTATAAGAGGACACTCCTTAAACTACCTAAAATCATACCTTAGCAACAGAAACCAATATGTGTACACTAATGGAGCTAGCTCCACCGCGCAAACTATTACCGTAGGGGTCCCACAGGGAAGTGTTCTTGGCCCACTACTCTTTCTCATTTACATTAACGACCTACCAAATGCATCTCAACTACTCAAACCCATACTTTTTGCAGATGACACTACATACGTTATCTCTCACCCAAGCCCAGACACACTAGCCAACACTGCAAATACTGAATTGCAGAAAATATCTACCTGGATGATGACCAACAAACTTACTCTCAATATTGATAAAACCTATTTTATCCAGTTTGGGAACAGAGCTGCAAACGCACCACTTAACATAATGATAAACGGGTCTCCTATCGCAAAACTCACAGAGGGAAAATTCTTAGGAATACATCTTGACAGTGGCCTCAAATTTCAGACACACATACAACAAATCTCCAAGAAAGTCTCAAAGACCGTGGGAATACTATCCAAGATACGGTACTATGTTCCACAACCAGCTCTCCTTACCCTATATCACTCACTCATTTACCCTACCTCACCTATGGAATCTGCGCATGGGGCTCACATCAATAACTCATCTCAGACCACTAATAACACAACAAAAGGCAGCAGTTAGAATGATAACAAATTCTCACTCCAGGCAACATACTCCACCAATATTCAAAAACCTAAACTTACTCACCATACAAGACATCCATACTTTTTACTGTGCCTATAACATACATAGAACACTCTATGCAGATATTAACCCACCACTCAAACTTCTCCTTACTAATTTTAACAGGACACATGACCATAACACTAGACACAGATCACTCCTCGATGTTCCCCGTGTCCACCTAACACTATGTAAAAACTCAATGCACATAAAAGGCACGAAAATTTGGAATTCATTACCTGTCATTGCCAAAGAAACCCTACCTGTACCCCAATTCAAAACGATGCTAAAAACCACCTTCTCACCCAAAGATAATTGCTCCATATCAACCATTCCCAGCAAAGTAGAATAATCACTTAACGTAAAACCTGACTTTAAAGTCAATGTAATGTATGAATGAACGATTGAATGAATGAATGTAAAACCTGTTATGAATAATACTTACTTAGCTAATTATTCCCAACACTTATATTATAATGACCACGTAAACTAACTGCAATGCAATTAATTGTTTTAAATTGTTTTAAATTGTTATCTCACTCAATTAGTTGCATTGCTGCAATAAATTGCTACAATTAATTGATATGTTCAACTTATATTCAAACTTTAAAACTTGATAAGCAACTTTACTTATTTTATAAATTATCAACCATAACTTTTTATTATTTTATTATTACTATTGCTTTAATTTGTTTAATCTGATTTAATTAATTTTATAATGAAGACAAAAGTACAAAACTATGTTCAAATTTAATAGCTTAAATACTCACCTTTACTCATTGTATACTATCTACAATAATTCTTACAATCTAGTTTTAAGTTAATTTTAAGTCTGCCCAAAATGCCCTGCATACTAGGGGCTTTTGGCATGTACACCTCATGTAATCTCAATAACCAAATGTAATTCTTTGTATCATGTCCAAATAAAAATTATTATTATTATTATTATTACACCTGGCACCCCAAACTTACCTACCACACCCTCTCTACATGTTTCTCCTACTTTACCATTTAGGTCCCCTACCACAATTACTCTCTCACTTGGTTCAAAAGTTCCTATACATTCGCTTAACATCTCCCAAAATCTCTCTCTCTCTCCTCTACACTCCTCTCTTCTCCATGTGCATACACGCTTATTATGACCCACTTTTCGCATCCGACCCGTATTTTAATCCACATAATCCTTGAATTTACACATTTATATTCCCTCTTCTCCTTCCATAGCTGATCCTTCAACATTATTGCTACCCCTTCATTAGCTCTAACTCTCTCAGATACTCCTGACTTAATCCCATTTATTTCTCCCCACTGAAACTCGCCTACCCCCTTCAGCTTTGTTTCGCTTAGGGCCAGGACATCCAACTTCTTTTCATTCATAACATCAGCAATCATCTCTTTCTTATCATCCGCACTACATCCACGCACATTCAAACAACCCAGTTTTATAAAGTTTCTCGTCTCTTTTTTAGTAAATGTGTACAGGAGATAGGGTTACTAGCCCATTGCCCCCGGCATTTTAGTCGCCTCATACGACACACATGGCTTACGGAGGAAAGATTCTTTTCCACTTCCCCATGGACAATAGAGAAAATAAAAAGAACAAGAGCTATTAAGAAAAAGAAGAAAAACCTAGATGTGTGTATGTATATATATGCATGTGCATGCCTGTGTAGTGTGACCTAAAGTGTAAGTAGAAGTAGCTAGATATACCTGTTATCCAGCGTGTTTATGAGACAGAAAAAAGACACCAGCAATCCTACCATCATGTAAAACAGTTTCAGGTTTCTGTTTCACAGAAAGGCCAGTAACCCCAGAAAAGAACTTGGTACCTGCAGTGTTAATGGAAGGGGATTCCCCTTATAAACACTAGCATACTACTCCTTCCTCCCCCCTCCTTCCATCTTCCACACATCAACAACTTTTCAATAAAGGCAAGTGTTAAGTTACTACACTGTTGTATTTATTAGTTGTAATTTATATATACAGTGGACCCCCAGTTAACGTACTGCTCCAAACTCGAACAATTATGTAAGTGTATTTTTGTAAGTGCTTTTGTAAGTGTATATTTGGGGTTCTACAAAGACTAATCTAATTTACATTATTCCTTATGGGAATAAATTCGTTTGGTAATGGCACTTGAACAGCATTCTGGAACGAATTATGGCCGTTAACGGGGGGTCCACTGTACATGTACTGTGTAAGTTAATGTGTAAACAATATTTATTTTTATACTTTTGGGTGTCTGGAACGGATTAATTGAATTTCCATTATTTCTTATGGGGAAAATAGATTCGGATTAAGTTATTTTCGGTTTAAGTTAAGCCCTCTGGAATGGATTAATCACGTAATCCGGGGGTCCACTGTACTGTGTGTGTATTTTACTTTTTAATGCCTAGTTCTATTGCTAACTTACTATATGTTAGTGTAAACTTGTTATCTGGTATTTATATGCATTTATAAATGGAAAAAAATGGAGTTCTGCTTTTCGGCAAAGTCTGCTTTCCGGCAGCAGCCTGGAACCTAACCTGCTGTATAAGTGAGGCCCTACTGTATATAGAAAAATAGTAATAAACAACATTTTTTATTGTTGGTTTGTGTAAACATGTTTTGTAAACAATATAATGATAATAATGTTTGTGCTGTTATTGTGTAGCATACAATGAGTAAATAAACAGTGGAACCCCGAGTTTTGTCCGCCCTGAATATCGGACGCTTCGAGTTTAGAACCGCTTTTTCGGCTAAATTTTGTCCTGAGTTTCGTACTGTGCCCCGTGTTTCGTCCCTCGTATCAGACCTGTCCACCTGCCCGTGCCTGCGTGCCTCCTCACGCAGGCATCATGAGTCAGACTGGCTTTGTTTATCTTTGAGTGACCATTACCCTACGTGCTCATCCAAACATTTGACAATTCATTGTGTTTGGTGCTTGTTTATTGAGTGTGATTGTGAAATAAGTCACCATGGGCCCAAAGAAACTTCCTAGTGGCACCCCTTTGGTAAAGAAAGTGAGAAACACCATAGAAGTGAAGAAAGAAATAGTACAAAAATATGAGAGTGGTGTGCGAGTTGTGGAGCTTGCCAGGATGTATGGTAAAAGCAAATCGTGGAATGTGGAATAGGTTGCAAAGTTTTCTGGAAAAATACCACCCTGAGCAAGCTGAAACAAGGCATATCTGCAACATGTTCAGTGACAAAACCATGACCCATTTTAGGGACATCTTAAAGAGGCGCCAGAAACAGAGCACTCTGGACAGTTATTTTGTGTGACAGGGGTCCAGTGACTCTCAAGCTGGTCCTAGTGGCATTAAAAGACAATGAAGGGAAGTAACCCCAGATAAGGACTTGTTACCTAAAGTCTTTATGGAAGGGATTCCCATTCCAAACAATAAGTGCTCCCTCACTCCTCCTCCCTATCTTCCAGATGCCAGCAACAGTCTTCAATAAAGGTAAGTAAATGTTATTTTAAATGTTTACTTAAATGTTTATTTTACTATTGTATTACTATTGTATTACTAATTTATTACTGTATGTATTTATCAGTGTTATGTGTATGTAAAACTATAGTTATTCTTTAAAAAATGTATTTTTTGTGAATATTTTTGTGGGTCTGGAACGGATTAATTGGATTTACATTATTTCTTATGGGAAATATTGCTTCGACTTTAGCTTTAGAACGTTTCAACTTTAGGCCTAGCTCCTGGAACGAATTAAGGACGAAACTCGGGGTTCCACTGTATATACAATATGCCTTATATTAGTCTCACAGGCCATAAAAGTTACTTGAAAAAATAAAATATTAAAAAATAAAAGAAAAAAGTACAGTGGTCCTTCGACTAATGATAGTTCCACATAACGAAAAAATCGTTTAACGAAAGCTTTTTTCGCAAAATATTTTTCTCAAGTAGCGATAATTAACTCGTGTAGCGAAACGTACCAGGCCTGTCTGCCTGCCCCGCGCTTGCGCGGTGAGGCGGACAGGACGCCAGTCTAGCGTTGTTTACACTTGAGAGAACATTACCCAGTGCGCTCTTTCAAACATTCACAATACGTTTGTTGTGTTTATTGCTGGTTCAGTGATTTTCACTGTGAAATAAGTCACCATGGGTCCAAAGAAGCTTCCTAGTGGCACCCCTGTGGTAAAGAGAGTGAGAAACACCATCGAACTAAAGAAAGAGATTGTAGAAAAATATGAGAGTGGCGTACGTCTGAGTGAGCTTGCCAGGATGTACAAGAAAAACGCATCTACTATCGGCACTATCCTGGCAAAGAGAAATGAGATCAAGGAAGCTAATGTTGCAAAAGGGGTTGATATGTTAACGAAAAATAGATCGAAAACAGTGGATGAGGTTGAGAAGTTGTTGGTGTTGTGGATCAATGAAAAACAGTTAGCTGGTGATAGTGTTTCCACGGCGATAATTTGTGAAAAGGCAAGGCAGTTGCACGCAGATCTTGTCAAGGCAATGCCTGGAACCAGTGGTGAGGATAGTGATTTTAAAGCCAGCAGAGGCTGGTTTGAGAGGTTTAAGAAAAGTAGTGGCATACACAGTGTTGTGAGGCATGGTGAGGCAGCCAGTTCAGACAAACGTGCAGCTGAAAAGTTTGTGAGTGAATTTAAGGGATATGTAGAGGCTGAAGAATTCCTCCCCCAACAAGTGTTTAATTGTGATGAAACAGGCCTGTTTTGGAAGAAAATGCCCAACAGGACCTTCATTACTCAGGAGGAAAAGACACTGCCAGGACACAAGCCTATGAAAGACAGGCTAACTCTTATGCTTTGTGCCAATGCCAGTGGTGATTTTAAAGTGAAGCCTTTACTGGTGTATCACGCAGAAAATCCCAGAGCCTTCAAGAAACACAATGTTAACAGGAATAATTTGTGTGTGTATTGGAAGGCTAACACTAATGCATGGGTCACTAAGGAATTTTTCGTGGAATGGTTGACTGGAGTGTTTGGCCCTAGTGTGAAGAAATACCTCCTGGAAAAGAAATTGCCACTCAAGTGCCTCCTGGTACTGGACAATGCTCCTGCTCATCCTCACAACTTGGATGACTTTTTGTCTGATGAGTTCAGTTTCATCACAGTGAAGTTCTTGCCTCCTAACACCACTCCTCTCATCCAGCCCATGGACCAGCAGGTCATTGCAAACTTCAAGAAACTGTACACCAAAGCAATGTTTCAAAAGTGCTTTGACGTAACCTCAGCCTCTGCATTGACCCTAAAAGAGTTCTGGAAAGATCACTTCAATATCGTGCACTGCATAGGCCTTATAGGTAATGCTTGGGAGGGAATGACTTCCAGGACTTTGAACTCTGCTTGGAGACCACTGTGGCCGGATTGTGTTGAAAAGAAGGATTTTGAAGGATTTGAGGCTGACCCTGGCCCTGACGACCCTGTGCCTGTTGTGGACTCTATTGTATCATTGGGGAACAGCCTGGGGTTGGAGGTGAGTGGTGAGGATGTGGAAGAGTTGGTGCAGGAGCACAGGGTAGAGCTAACAACTGAAGAGCTGGAACTGGAACAGCATCAGACCAGAGCTGAGGTTATTGCTTCACAGGAGGAGGAACAGGGAGTGAAGGAGGTGCCTTCTTCAGTACTTAAGGACATGTGTTCAAAGTGGATTGAGTTGCAGACATTTGTTGAAAAACACCACCCTAAGCAAGCTGAAATGAGCCATCTGTGCAACCAGTTCAGTGACAGAGCCATGTTGCACTTCAGGAAAATGTTAAACAGGCGCCAGAAACAGAGGACTCTGGACAGTTATTTTTCGAGGCAGGGATCCAGTGACTCTCAAGCTGGTCCTAGTGGCATTAAAAGAAAAAGAAGGAAAGTAACCCCAGATAAGGACTTGTTACCTGAAGTCATTATGGAGGGGGATTCCCCTTCCAAACACTAACACCCTCCCCCTGTCGTCCTCCCTATCTTCCAGATGCCTGCAACTCTCTTCAATAAAGGTAAGTAAATATTATTTATTAATCTGTTTTTTATTATTTAGTATTAGTAGTAGTATTTATAGTATTAATAATGTTGTTTTGTGTATGTAGAACTATAATTAAAATGTATTTTTTGTGAATATTTTTGGGTGGAACAGATTAATTGTATTTACAATATTTCTTATGGGAAATAAGGTTTTGAATTACAAATTTTTTGTGTTAAGAACTAGCTCCTGGAATGGATTAATTTTGTTAGTCAAGGGACCACTGTAGAATAAAAGCAAATATATTACCGAGTGACCAGCAGTCGCCGATGTTGCCGTGAGTGGTTCACTTTCTGTCAACTCCACGCCTCTATATCTCGGTAAGTATTGATCGCAAAAAAAAATTTTGTTCTATAACACTCAGAGAAATATTCTTAAGATTTTGGTAAGAATTTTTTTTTCGAATATTTTTCGACACAGAGAGTGAGTTAACCCTTTAACCCTTTGAGGGTCCAAGGACCCTCTCCGAAACTCGTTCTCAGGGTCCAAGAATTAAAAAAAAAAAAAAATATTGTTTCTTATGAAATGATAGAGAATCTTTTTCCGATCATAACGCCACAAACATTATGAAATTTGATCGAAAACTAACGGAATTATGCTTTCATGAAGTTAGCGGTATCGATGACATTTATGCATCGGCGGTTTCGCCCACTTTGAGCCCTATTTTCAGCAAATTCCAATGTTTCAGTCTACTAAAATTATAGCTATTTCGCTAGAACTCCATTTCTTCTATCGATTGAGTACAAGAAACAGAATTTGTACCAATTTCAACTACCCAAAATAGTGGTCAGAAAATGGCAATTTGGCCAATTTCACACAAATTTCAAACGATGCCAATTTCAAAATAGGGTCCATAATAAACAAGGCAGACATTCCTGGCACTAAAATAACATCTTCTCTCTCCATTAGTCACGTCTCCAGGCCCCTCTTACATTACTTTTGCTTTCCATTTTGAATTTTATTCTCACAAAAATAGAAGATTTACTGTTATGTATACAACTGCATCATTGTAAAAATGGTATAAATAATATCAGCGCACTTGTGCAAGAATATTAGACTCTCCAGTTGATGTGTATTGGACGCATGGTGTGATTTGTTTACTCTTGAACATTGGCCAAAATCAAACATTTTCGCTACTTTGCGCTCAGTTTCAAGGTACCTGTCATCGTGAAACCAGTCAATTATCTCTATTTCTATAATATATCATCCTTTCTATAAAATGAGACTAAGAAAACGAGAATACAAGCATAAATACCATATGAAAATAGACTGCAAAGTCGCTGTTTTAAACCAAAAACACGGTCAGTTTTTTTTCCCGCATTATGCACTGTGTGGTGCAGGAATTTTTTTATACTGCGCACACTGACCACACAGACCCATGCTATCACATCTAGGCCTGTTTCTGCTTGATTTGAGGGCGCTAGAATTTAGGCATACTAGTACGTCCATAACCCCCGGGCGTAAGCCTTACTAGTACGACCAAAATCCCGAAAGGGTTAACTGTCCAAACATAGATCTACATTCACTCGCCCAGAGCTCAGAATATTTTGAAAAAAAAAAATCCTTTTTTTTTTTTTTTTTTTAAATGAAGAGGGCATTATTCTACACGTTACAAGATAAAAAAAAATTAGGACCAATACTTACTGAGATATGAGCC
>WNWK01037145.1:0-18688 GCA_009830355.1 Cherax destructor | reverse complement strand
GGGTCCTGGTCTTGTAGGAGGTTTATATTGAAGTCGCCTGTGAGGTTTAAATGGTCTTTGTTCATGTGTGCATCAGTAATCATACTTCTTAATTTTCACAAAAATTGCTGAATGTTTGACTGTGGTAATCTATAGATGTTTATAACTGTGAGAGGTTTTGTAGATATTTGGATTTAAATTTAGCTATTATATATTCTCCATGTTCATCTCTTGTGCATGTATTGTTAATACATTCAAGCTGGTCTGAGTAGAACATAGCTGTGCCACCTCCTTGCTGGTCTGGCCGACAATTGTGTATGGCTGTGTAACCAGGAATGGCATAGATATCTGTAGTATGAGGCTTTAACCATGTTTCAGTGAGAGCAATGATGGACATACTGGCCTGAAGTGAGTTTAATAATGCAGTGAGGTCATCAAAATGTTTGCCTAAAGATCTGACATTGTAATTAAAGATAGTTATGTTATTGTTGGATTTGAGTAGTGTTTTAGCCTGTTCTGCTGTGTAATAATGACAGTTGTTGTTAGGTTCATGTAAGTCATTTAATAGAAGGTTGGTATCAGGATCAATGTTTGGAATCATAAGATTTAGTGTGATTCTATAATTAAACTTAAAAATAGAACAACGCAAGTAGACCTAAGAATAGGACAATGCAAAGGATTTCTTGGCACGTGAGTTAGTACGTTGAATATGTTTACAAAAATGAAAAAATGAGCTAAGGTAGTCAATTTACAGCTAGTAAGAATCTAAAACTATAGCACCTGAGTTAGCACCTGAGTTAGCACCTGAGTTAGCACCTGAGTTAGTTAATTAATTAAACAAAAGTTTATATATGAGTGTGAATCTAAAAAGACTTAAGAACAATATAAATCATCAATAATTTTTTTGCCTTACTCTGTGTCACTGGAAAGAGGTACCTTACAGACTAGCTATTATTTATACATTATTCAACAAGACATTGGATGAATAAGCAGAAGGGTGCAGAGGGTAACTGTAGTCAGAACTGACAGTCCATTTTGCGGCTGAAAAAAATGTTCAGAATTCCAGGAGCCAGGGGGCTGAACAATTCCTCCCCCCAAAAAGTGTTTAATTGTGATGAAACAGGCCTGTTTTGGAAGAAAATGCCCAACAGGACCTACATTACTCAGGAGGAAAAGGCACAGCCAGGACATAAGCCATGAAAGACAGGCTAACTTGATGCTTTGTGCCAATGCAGTGGTGATTGAAAGTGAGCCTTTACTGGGGTATCTTTTGAAAACCCCAGTGTTTGGCAGATGCGGTGTCAGCAAGTCTAACTTGTGTGTGATGTGGGAAATCTAACAAAAAGGCTTGGGTCACAAAGGACATTTTCTTAGATTGGTTCAATGAAGTGTTTGCCCAGTGTGAAGAAATATCTATTGGACAATAATTTGCCACTTTAAATGCCTCCCCGATAATGGACAATGCCCTTGTCATCCTCCAAACTTGGTAGAGAAAATTGTGGGGAGTTTAAATTCATCAAAGTGAAGTTCTTCCCTATCCACTCCTCTCCTCCAGCCCATGGACCAGCAGGTCATTTCCAACTTTAAAACTTATCCAAAGCAATGTTTCAAAAGTGCTTTGATGTGACCACAGACATGAACATAACCCAAGAGAATTTTGGAAAACCCTTCCATATGCTGCATTGTGTACACCTTATAGGTAAGGCTTGGGAGGGAGTGACTACCAGGACTTTGAACTCTGCCTGGAGAAAATTGTGGCCAGACTGTGTCCTAGGGAGGATTTTGAAGGTTTGGGCTGAGCCTCAGAACCTGAGCCTGAGCCTGAGCCGTTTTTGGAAGAAATTGTGGAATTGGGCAAGTCTTTGGGGTTAGAGGTGAGTGGTGACGATGTGGAACAGTTGGTGGAGGAGCACAAGGAAGAGCTAACCACTGAAGATCTGCAAGAGCTTCAACAGCAACTGGAACAAGAGAGCAGAGGTCAGGACAATGGTTCAGAGGAGGAGGAGGAGGTGGAGGTGGAACAAAAATGGAAGAATGTGCCTTCTTCAAGGATTAGGGAGATCTGTGCCAAATGGAGTGATGTGCAAGCATTTATGGATGAATATCACCCTAACCATGCTGTTGCAGGCCGTGCTGGCAACCTGTACAATGACACAGTGGTGTGTCATTTCAGGGATGTGTTAAAGAATCGCCAGACACAGATCTCCCTGGACAAATTTGTTGTTAGAAGAGGTCTAGTGACTCTCAAGCTGGTCCTAGTGGCATTCAAAGAAAAAGGGAAGTAACCCCAGAAAAGAACTTACCACCTGCAGTGTTAATGGAAGGGGATTCCCCTTCCAAACACTAGCATACTACTCCACCTTCTCCCCTCCTCCCGTCCTCCACACATCAACAACTCTTCAATAAATGTAAGTGACATGTTATTGTATAATATTTGCATGTATTTATGTATTCTTTATTAAATTGTGTATTATTTAATGTCCAAAAGTTCTAAAAAATATTTTATTTAACTACTTTTGGAAGTCTTGGACGGATTAAATTTATTTCCATTATTTCTTATGGGGAAAATTGATTCGTTTTACGATTGTTTCGCCTTAAAATATGCCCTCTCTGACGGATTAAAATCGTAAACCGAGGTACCACTGTAGTAGGTTGGATATGTTTACAAAAATGAAAAAATGAGCTAAGGTAGTCAATTTACAGCTAATAAGAATCTAAAACTATAGCACCTGAGTTAGTTAATTAATTAAACAAAAGTTTATATATGGGTGTGATTCTAAAAAGACTTAAGAACAATGAATAATGCTAAACTTAAAGATATGATATCTGATCAATTGATTTTACTAGCTATTGGATTAATACACCTTTAAACAGAAGTCACAGAGGTTTAGGATATATCTTTACAGTGTTCGACTTGGACCATTTACAAAGTCACACTAACACACAGAGACAGAGGAAGGGTATTTATAGGCAGGCAGACAGGGGAGGGTACAAGAGAGTGGGGAAATGTAGGAGTAGTGGTAGTAGTGGTAGTAGTAAAGGTAGTAGTAAAGGTAGTAGAGTAGACAGTCATATGGGAAGGAGCACTGCTATGAGGCTAGCGACCCGCAAGGGGATCGAGAGGGAAGAAAGCGAAAAATGAAGGAAAATACAAGGCAAAAGAAAGAACAGAAAGAAAGGAAAACCCAAGGAGAAAAAAGGAGAAGGGGAAGATAAGACAGGGAAGGAATCAGGTTAAGTCACGGGTGTTCTGAAGTTTAGAGCATTTAACAATGTAATGAGAGAGGAAAGCATCAACAGAGACAAAGCCAGGGCTAAGATTCATACAGGGAAAGTTGTGTATAAGGAGGATTCAACCAGGCGGCGACTATGAAAGTTAGACGTAGGGTAGACAGTTTTAGCAGAAGACCAATCAATGGGATGACTGTGATCTCTGACATGACAGAAAAGATTGGTCTTCTGCTAAAACTGTCTCCCTACGTCTAACTTTCAGTCGCCGCTGGTTGAATCCTCCCTACCAACTTCCTGATGAATCTTAGCCCTGGCTGTCTCTGTTGATGCTCCTCTCTCATTACATTAATGCTCTAAATTGACACCCGTGACTCCGATTCCTTCCTGTCTTATCTTCCCCTCTCCTTTTCCCTTGGTTTCCTTCTTCTGTTCTTTCTTTTGCCTTGTATTTCCTTCATTTTCTTCTTCCTCTCGACCTGCGGTCGCAGCCTCATGCAGTGCTCCTTCCCATTGTACTCTCACCTACTACTACTTCCACCACTCTACCACTACTCCTACATTTCCCACTCTGTCCCTCCCTGTCTGCCTGCCTTCCCTTCCTCTGTCTCTGTGTGTTAGTGTGACTTTGTAAATGGTCCAAGTCGGGCCGAAACGTCGTCGTAAGCTCCTCTCTTTTATATGTGCGGGTTGTGTGTGTATTGTTCCAGTCACGGTATTGTGCCTTTTTTGTTATTTACAGTGTTGTTACAATTGTTGTTACTTATGCAGAGTAGTTAACATCGTTAATACCAGTTAAGCTGTATTGTGCTGTATACTTTCTATTATTCTTTTCTTTTTGAGTTCTCATTCATTTATCTGAAATCATGTCTCAAGTAAATTCGGGCAATAACAATGTGTATGCTGCCAGTCAAGGCAATGAGGCTCCAGTAGACCAGTCTAATAGTAATCCCTTGACTGACAAACTACCCCAGACTCCTCATCCTTCTAGTTACTCTCGTGACCCTCTTGATGCATTACCACTTTTTAATGGTGACCCAGATAGCCTTAACACATGGTTTCTTGCAGTCCGTTCTAGAGCCAGTGCCGTGGAAAGTCCTCCATCAGAGGAAACTCTTATTAGAATCGCGAAAGAGTGCTTGTTAGGGATGAATGATTTTAAGAAACTTACTAAGTGGGAAGAGTATGAATCCCTCATCTGTTCCTTTTTCATGCCAAAGGAAGTTTCAGACCCATTTATTGTACTTAGGGAATTAGTATGTGCAGTCCCTGGGTCAGACGAACAGTTGGTCAACTTTGCGGTCCGCCTAAACACCCTCTTATCGTCGTTTGTAACAGGAATCCAAGCCTCAAACTTCTTTCCAGTTGGGCATCAATTTGATGCTATGTCATTTGCGAAATTCGCGACTTTCGATGCTATTAAGCAGTTGATGCCACCTACTGCGGTGTATGCATATACCTCTAGTCCCCTGACTGTTGAGATGGAACCACTAGCAGCTCTAGTGCATGTGCGTAATTTGTGTCCTACTAAAACAGTCCCTCATTGTCAGTCGACACTGTCCGCATTATCTGAATTAAGAAACCCAGTCCCACCTGTCGTTTGTGCAACAATGAAAAGTCCTAACGGATATCGTTCACGTCAATCATCAAAAGGCAGTGTAAAAAGTCAGTATGCTCGTAGTAATCGTAGCACCTATAGTAACCATAGCAGACGTACAGTCAACCCTCCGTTTTCAAGTGTTTCAGTTTTCGTGCAGTTTTTTCGGGGAAAATTTACCTCCGTTTTCGTGCTTGGTACAGAACGTGTCCACCAGTGCCCCGCACATACAAAGGCCGTAGGCCGCCACCCACGCACCTATCTCGCACATTGTCATGCAGTCTAGCATTGTTTACCCTTGAGTGAACATCACCCCAGGAGTTTATACAAAACATTTATTAACAATTCATTGTTTTTGGCCCTTGATTATTGTGTGTGACTACTAAATAAGCTACCATGGGCCCAAAGAAAGCTCCTAGTGCCAGTTCTTTGGTAAAGAAAGTGAGGAACACCATAGAACTGAAGAAAGAAATAATAGAAAAATATGATAGACTTTAGTAAGGCTTTTGATAGAGTACCGCACCAGAGACTGTTAAAGAAAGTGGCAGCTCATGGCATTGGGGGAAAAGTGCTGTCATGGATCGAGTCATGGCTCACCAATAGGAAGCAGAGAGTGTGCATAAATGGGGTTAAATCCGAATGGGGACTTGTAACAAGTGGTGTTCCACAGGGATCAGTCTTAGGCCCATTGTTATTTATAATATATATCAATGACCTTGACAAGGGAATTACTAGTGATATGGGCAAATTCGCCGACGACACGAAGATAGGTAGGATAATTGATTCAAACATAGATGTCATAGAACTTCAGGAAGATTTAGACAAACTTAATTCGTGGTCAGAAAAGTGGCAGATGCAATTCAATGTAGAGAAATGCAAGGTTCTGAAGCTCGGGAGTGTCCATAACCCAAGCACTTATAAGTTAAATAACGTAGAACTTAGCCATACAGATTGCGAGAAGGACTTGGGGGTGATGGTAAGCAGCAACCTTAAACCAAGACAGCAATGCCTAAGCGTACGTAATAAGGCAAATAGATTACTGGGATTTATATCAAGAAGTGTTAGCAACAGAAGTCCAGAGGTTATATTACAGCTTTATACATCATTAGTAAGGCCTCACCTAGATTACGCAGCTCAGTTTTGGTCTCCATATTACAGAATGGACATAAATTCGTTAGAAAACATTCAGCGTAGAATGACTAAATTAATACATAGCATTAGAAATCTTCCTTACGAAGAAAGATTGAAGACCCTTAAATTACATTCACTTGTAAGACGTAGAATGAGGGGAGACATGATCGAGGTATACAAGTAGAAAATGGGTATTAACAAAGGGGATATAAATAAGGTCTTGAAGATATCTCTCCAAGAGAGAACCCGCAATAAAGGATTCAAGTTAGATAAGTTTAGATTTAGAAAGGATATAGGAAAGTATTGGTTTGGAAATAGGGTAGTTGATGAGTGGAACAGTCTGCCTAGTAGGGTTATTGAAGCTAGGACCTTGGGTAGTTTCAAATTTAGGTTGGATAAATTCATGAGTGAGAGGGGTTGGATTTGAGTGGGACTCGCGCATGAGTGGGTAGAATTGTCAAAGCTTATTTCTTGGGTAGCATTGAAAATTGGGTTGAGCAAATATTCTGTTAGTGGGACGGATTGTGAAGGACCTGCCTAGTATGGGCCAACAGGCCTGCTGCAGTGTTCCTCCTTTCTTATGTTCTTATGTGTACGTATTGCCGAGCTCGCCAGGATATACAAGAAAGCCCCAACAACCATCGGTTCCATTGTGTATAAGAGAAAAGAAATCACTGAAGCTAATGTTGCGAAAGGGGTGAATACAATAACGAAACAGAGATCACAAACAATAGAAAATATGGAGAAATTGTTGTTGCTGTGGATAAACAAAACACTGCTAGCGGGTGACAGTGTTGTGCAGTCATTAATTTGTGAAAAAGCAAGGCAGTTGCATACCGATCTTGTCAATAAAATGCCTGGAACCAGTGATGATGTTGATGAATTTAAGGCCAGCAAAGGCTGGTTCGAAAAATTCAAGAAGAGAAGTGGCATACACAGTGTTGTAAGGCATGGTGAGGGTGCCAGTTCAGACAAACAAGGGGCTGAAAAATTTGTGGGTGACTTTAACCCTTTAACTGTCGGAGACCCCTTTCTGAAACTGTCATTCTATGTCGGGAAATATTCGAAAAAAAAAAAAAAAAAAAATCTTATCAAAATGTTAAGATTATTTTTCTGATTGTTTTTATCCTAAAAACAGATTTTTGTCATTAATACTTCCCGAGATATGGAGGTGTAAAGTTGGCAGAAAATGAGCCGTGTATGGCAACAGCGGCGAATGCCACTCACTCGATAAATATTTGTTTACTTCCATTCGTAGATTTCTTGTTTCTTTCACTATTTTCTTTTTTTACGTAACTTATGTGGCATGTGAGACCAAGGTAAGGTGCAATGTATATATATACATTCGTTGTATGCAACACAATAATAGCATAAACATTAGTATCTTTATATTGTTAACAAAACTTGTTTACACAAACCAACAATACAAAAAATCTTTATTACTATAATTCTATAATATATATACAAATGTACAGTCACTGGACATGTTCTGCAGCTTGTGGAACTCCGTGAAAAATGGTTCCATGCTCAGTGGTGTTTTACATTCCTCACACATAAAACGAGTGTCTCTGCATTTTTGTGGATGTTTTTTTGTATATGCACAAACAAAACATATCTTCTGAGCAGGTTTTCTTCAAAGTAGTAGCAGGCAGTTGTGTTAGGTAGTTATCCTAGGTTGATGGTCGTCTGGGTCTTCATTCCTTCCTTCCTACATTCCTTCTTACCTACCTACCTACCTTCCTTCCTACCTACCTACCTACCTTCCTTCCTTACTACCTTTCATCTCGTCCTTCCTTTCTTCCTTCTGGTTTCTATATATACACACACAGTCACTGGACACATGCCTAGAACTGCTATAAGCTTCTGGAAGCTGGTTGTTGTGTCTGGGTCATCATTCCGACCTTCCTTCCTTCCTACATTCCTTCTAACATTCCTTCCTTCCTTTCATCTCGTCCTTACTTTCTTCCTTCCTTCTGGTTTCTATATATACGCATATATAATCACTGGACACTTCATAGAATTGCTATTAGCTTCTGGAAGCTGGTTGTTGTTTCTGTGTAGTCATTCCTTCCTTCCTTCCTTCCTGCCTTCCTTCCTTCCTACATACCTTCCTTCCTACATGCCTTCCTACATTCCTACCTACCTACCTACCTTTCTTCCTTTCATACCGTCCTTCCTTCTTTTCATCTCCTTCATTCCTTCCTTCCTTCTGGTTTCTATATATACGCATATATAGTCACTGGACACTTCATAGAACTGATAATAGCTTCTGGAAGCTGGTTGTTGTGAGTGTGTGGACTTATAAATATGCTGAGTCAGGGTGCAGCTGCTGTCAAAATGACATATTATACATCACTCGCCACCCTCACTGCCTTGTCAACACCCATGGGGGTCCCATGCTCTGCTTCCTCACAGTCCTTCCTACCTACCTACTTACGTACCTACTTGCTTACCTACTTGCTTACCTACTTACCTACTTGCTTACCTACTTACTTACCTACTTGCCTACCGACTTACCTACCAACCTATTGCTATTGTTCTATGATATATATACACATATATAATGACTGGACACTTTCCATCAACTTCACTTAGAGCTTGAAGCTGTGTGTGTGTGGACATCTAAATTTGCTGAGTCAGGGTAAGGTAGCTGTCAAAATGACATATTATACCATTGCTCACCACCCTCACTGCTGTCAACCTGTCAACACAAAAGGGGTTGCATGTCTTCTTCCCCACAACCTCCTTCCTAGCTTCCTTTCTTCCTTCATTCCTTTCTTACTTATTTCCTTCCTTCCTTCCTCTCATCTCTTCCTTCCTGCCTTCCTTTCTTCCTTCATTCATTCCTTCCTTTTTTTTCTTCCTTTCTTACTTCTTTTGTTCCTTCCTTCCTCTCATCTCTCCTTTCTTTCTTACTTCTTTTGTTCCTTCCTTCCTCTCATCTCTCCTTTCTTTCTTTCTTCTTTCCTTCCTTCCTTTCTGCCTTCTTTCCTTCCTTCCTCTCATCTCTTCTTTCATTCCTTCCTTTCATCCCTTCTTTCCTTCCTTCCTTTCATCTCTTCCTTCCTTCCTTACTTTCTTTCTTTCGTCCTTCTTTCCTTCAGGTATCCTGAGCATTGCTTTTGGTCACAAACTCCTCAAAACCATGAAATTCATCTTCAGAGACACTTCCATCTGTGTTAGAGCTATCACTGAGGAAGAGAAGAGTCCCAGATTCGCCGGGGAGTCAGATATTCTTACCGCTAGGGATGCTGAACATGGACTACTGAAATGGCTTTCCCACAATGCACCACTGGCTGCCCGATTTTTTTTTATACTGCGCACACTGACCACACAGACCCATTCTCTCACATGTGGGCCTACCAGCTTTCTCCCACTTGATTTGAGGCCGCTAGAATTTAGGCGTGTAAATACGTCCGAAACATTGGCTCGTAAGACGTATATATACGACCGAAACAGTCAAAGGGTTAAAGAATATGTAGAGGCTGAAAATTTCAAACCCCAACAAGTGTTTAATTGTGACGAAACAGGCCTCTTTTGGAAGAAAATGCCAAGGAGGACCTACATCACGCAGGAGGAAAAGGCAATGCCAGGACACAAGCCTATTAAAGACAGGCTAACTCTTATGTTGTGTGGTAACACTAGTGGGGATTTCAAAGTGAAGCTTTTACTGGTGTATCACTCTGAAACTCCCAGTGTGTTCAAGAAATAGTGTTGACAAGAGTAAATTGTGTGTATTTTGGAAGTCTAACCCTAAGGCATGGGTCACTAGGGAAATTTTCCTGGAATGGTTTAATCAAGTGTTTGGCCCTAGTGTGAAGAAATACCTCCTGGAAAATAAATTGCCACTTAAGTGCCTCCTGGTAATGGACAATGCTCCTGCTCATCCTCAAGACTTGGAAGACCAAATGCCTAAGGATTTAAATTTTGTAACAGTGAAGTTCTTGCCTCCTAACACCACTCCTCTCATCCAGCCCATGGACCAGCAGGTCATTGCAAACTTCAAAAAACTGTACACCAAAGCAATGTTTGAAAGGTGCTTTAATATGACCAATGACTGAATTGACCCTAAAAGAGTTCTGGAAGGATCACTTCAATATCTTCCATTGCATAGGCCTTATAGATAAAGCTTGGCAGGGAGTGACTTCCAGGACGATGAACTCTGCTTGGAGAAAGTTGTGGCCAGACTGTGTCCCAGAGAGGGATTTTGAAGGGTTTGGGGCTGGCCCTGAGGATCCTATGGAAGTTGTGGAAAGTATTGTGGCATTGGGGACTTCCATGGGGTTGGATGTGAGTAGCCAGGATGTAGAAGAGTTGGTGGAGGACCACAATGAAGATCTAACCACTGAAGAGCTGCAAGAGCTTGAGCTGCAACACCATCAAAACAGATCTGAGGAAATTGCTTCAATGAAGGAGGAAGAGAGATGTAAGGTGCCTTCTTCAGAGATTAAGGAGATTTGTGGAATGTGGAGTAGGGTGCATTCATTTGTGGAGGAACATCACCCTGACAAAGATGTTGCAATCCGTCTCATCAACATGTTCAATGACAATCTGTTTTCCCATTTTAGGGACATTTTAAAGAGATGCCAGACACAGAGCTCTCTGGACAGATATTTAGTGCCACAGGTGTGCAGTGACTCTCAAGCTGGTCCTAGTGGGATTAAAAGACAAAGAAGGGAAGTGACCCCAGAGGAGGACTTGGTACCTAAAGTCCTTAGGGAGGGGGATTCCCCTTCCAAAAAATAGGGTCTCTTCCCTCTCCCCTCCTCCCTCTCTTCCATACAGCAACATCAGTCTTCAATAAAGGTAAGTGCCACATTTAGTTCATTCATTTGTGCATGTAAATCTATCTTTAAGGCCCCCCAATTTTTTTTTTTCCAAACTTCTGGGTTTCTGGAATGGATTAATTGAATTTCCATTATTTCTTATGGGGAAAATGGTTTCAGTTTTCTTGTGTTTCAGTTTTAGTGCATCCCTGAGGAATGGATTAAGCACAAAAATGGAGGGATGACTGTACCTGCTATAACTATGGCTACAGAGGCCATATTGCAGTAAATTGCCCTGATAATGTACCTAAGAAAGGTCGTACTGATGAAGAAGCTTAATCAGATTTACCATATTGCACTTATCATAGGATACATGGTCATGATACAGCTGACTGTAATGCTCTCAATAACCGTGGGTATCCTAGATCTTTCCATGGCCACTCTTATAGTAGAAACAAGAGGAAATAGAGGCCGTGGTTCTCAGCCTAATACCCAGAACCAAGCGCAGTCTTCCAACTCGGGGGAATCCGAGCGCCCCAGTCAACACGCCCCATGGTGACAGTCGGAGATACCGAGTACCCCATCCCTATCCAGAATTCCTTCGAGGCTCTGTGTGATCTCGATGGAGAGGATCTCGGTGATGCCACTCTAGTGGTGGATGATGATAATTCTGGAGAAGAAATAGAACAGACCCTTACTGATGATAATTCTAGAGCAGAAATAGAACAGACATTTACTGATGTAACTCCAGTAGTTGATGATGATAGTTTTGGAGATGACGTGGAAGAGACCTTTACTGATGATAATCCTCCGTCTTGTTTGCATATTAGTTCCAATGCAACTATAGGTCCTTTAGTAGAAGCATCCGTGCATGGTGCGCCCGTTCATGTGTTCATGGATTCTGGTGCGCAAGTCAATATCATCAGGTCTAGCTTGTTTAGGGATAAACAGCTAAGACATGTCCTCCTCATAGAACCAACTAGTTTGTCCTCCCTTAGTGGTGTGGCTGGTTCTAGCCTACGTGTCAGAGGTCGGACTTCTCTTACCTTTTCTATCCAAGGTAGAGAATTATCTGCTTCCTTCCTTGTAGTTGATAAGATTAGTTACCCTGGTGACCTTCTACTCAGATTTGCTTCTATGAGAGATTTTTGAATTGTGCTTGATCCTTACCGATGGCATGCACAAATCGATGACCTAGTTGTACCATTTTGGGTTACCAACTTGGATCCGAGGTCTGCCATACTGCTGCCGAGTATGAAGATCGTATTAGGTCCTTGCAAGCCGATCCCTTATCTAGTAGCGTTACCAAGCGGTCAGGCACCGGAAATCCTGTCACCCCAGTCTGTGTTGCACCTCCAACAATTCCAGACATGCAAGATAACGTTCAGTCAGCTCGAGTGCCTGAGGACCCTCAGACTACCTCGAGTGCTGAGCCTATCTCTGCAATGCCTACTAGTTCAAGTAGTAGTTTCTCCACAGGGGACGCCTTGTCGGAAAACGATTATTTGAAATTAGTAATGCCATCTCTTGTTGACGTCACATGCCGTTTGCAGGAAGACGTTTCTGTAGGAGCTAGTGCCCTCACCCGAGTGTCTGTTGTTGTCCCTAATGTCCCAGACGGTGATAACGTCCTTGTTGACAGTGATTCCTGCAGAGTAAAGTGTTTATTTGTTGAGCCATCCTTACATACTGTTCAAGACAGTAAGATATTCCTGCTTGTCGCTAATACCTTGGGTCACAGTGTTCGACTCAGAGCCAATACTACTATCGTTGACCTTATACACTATCCTTATCCTGTGTGTACAGAAGCTGATGTGTCACCTGACCAGTGGGTCGGTGCTATTTCAGCCGGGGAGAGTTCACCCAGTTCGCTGGATCAATCCATTCCACCAGTTGAGGAGAAAGACTTAGCTCCCACTGACTTCCCAGACGAAGTCGAATAGTTGTTGAATTTGTTGAATAAACACCGTAAAGCAATTGCCTTACCAGGTGAGAACATGGGTACAGTAGACCCTCGGTTAATGAAAGGTCCCGTTAACGAAAGCTTCGGAGACCGAAAGCTTTTTTCGTAATCGGTTAGCGAAAAATTCCTCGGTTACCGAAAGGAATTAGACGTGTCCGCCTGCTCCACGCAAGCGTAGGACGCCAGTGAAGCGTTGTTTACCATTGAGAGAACATTACCTAGCGCGCTCTTTCAAAGATTCACAATATATTTGGTGTCTTTTTTGGTGGTTTAGTTATTGTCACTGTGAAATAAGTCACCATGGGTCCAAAGAAGCTTCCTAGTGGCACCCCTGTGGTAAAGAGAGTGAGGAACACCATCGAACTGAAGAAGGAAATCATAGAAAAATATGAGAGTGGTGTACGTCTGAGTGATCTTGCTAGGATGTACAAGAAAACTCCATCTACTATCGGCACTATCCTGGCACAGAGAAATGAGATCAAGGAAGCTAATGTTGCAAAAGGGGTTAATTTGTTAATGAAACAAAGATCGAAAAAAGTGGATGAGGTTGAGAAGTTGTTGTTGGTGTGGATCCATGAAAAACAGAGAGCGGGTGACAGTATTTCTATGGCGATAATTTGTGAAAAGGCAAGGAAGTTGCACGCAGATCTTGTGAAGACAATGCCTGGAACCAGTGGTGAGGAGAGTGATTTTAAAGCCAGCAAAGGCTGGTTTGAGAAGTTTAAGAAATGTAGTGGCATACACAATGTTGTGAGGCATGGTGAGGCAGCCAGCTCAGACAAACGTGCAGCTGAAAAATTTGTGCTGGAATTCAAGGGGTTCGTAGAGGCTGAACAATTCCTCCCCCAACAAGTGTTTAATTGTGATGAAACAGGCCTGTTTTGGAAGAAAATGCCAAACAGGATCTACATTACTCAGGAGGAAAAGGCACAGACAGGACACAAGCCTATGAAAGACAGGCTAACTCTTATGATGTGTGCCAATGCCAGTGGTGATTTTAAAGTGAAGCCTTTACTGGTGCATCACACAGAAAATCCCAGACCCTTCAGGAAACACAGTGTTGACAAGAATAAATTGTGTGTGCATTGGAAAGCTAACACCAAGGCATGGGTCACTACGGAGATTTTCAAGGAATGGTTGACTGGAGTGTTTGGCCCTAGTGTGAAGAAATACCTCCTGGAAAAGAAATTGGGACTCAAGTGCCTCCTGGTACTGGACAATGCTCCTGCTCATCCTCACAACTTACAAGCATTGTTGCCTGACAACTTAAATTTCATCAGTGTGAAGTTCTTGCCTCCTAACACCACTCCTCTCATCCAGCCCATGGACAAGCAGGTCATTTCCAACTACAAGAAACTGTACACCAAAGCACTGTTTCAGAGGTGCTTTAATATGACCAATGACTCTGAATTGACCCTAAGAGAGTTCTGGAAAGAACACCTCAATATCGTTCATTGCATAGGCCTTATAGGTAAGGCTTGGGAGGAAGTGACTTCCAGGACTCTGAACTCTGCTTGGAGACCACTGTGGCCGGATTGTGTCCAAGAGAGGGATTTTGAAGGATTTGAGGCTGACACTGACGACCCTGTGCCTGTTGTGGAACATGTTGTGGAAGATATTGTGGAATTGGGGAACAGCCTGGGGTTGGAGGTGAGTGGTGAGGATGTAGAAGAGTTGGTGGAGGAGCACAGGGTAGAGCTAACAACTGAAGAGCTGCAAGAGCTTCATCTGGAACAGCAACAGACCACAGCTGAGGTTATTGCTTCACAGGAGGAGAGAGAGAGAGAGAAGGAGGTGCCTTTTTCAGTGCTTAACCCTTTGACTGTTTCAGTCATATATATACGTCTTACGAGCCACTGTTTCGGACGTACCAATACGCCTAAATTCTAGCAGCTTCAAATCAAACGGGAGAAAGCTGGTAGGCCCACATATGAGAGAATGGGTCTGTGTGGTCAGTGTGCACAGTATAAAAAAAATCCTGCAGCACGCAGTACATAATGAGAGAAAAAAAAACTCTGACCATTTTTTTGGATTAAAACGCCGACTTTGAGGTGTATTTTCGTATAGTATTTATGGTTGTATTCTCTTTTTTATGGTCTCATTTGATAGAATGGACAACATACTACAGAAATATAGATAATTTTGATTAGTTTTATAATGAAAACGACCTTGAAATTGAGCTCAAAGTAGGGGAATGTTTGATTTTTGCAAATGTTCAAGAGTAAACAAATCACGCCACGCGTTCAATACACATCAATTGTTGAGTCTAATATTCTTTCACAAGTGCACTGATATTATTTATACCATTTTTACAATAATGCAATAGTCTGCATAACGGTAAATGTTCTATTTTTTATGTGAATAAAAAATCAAAATAGAAAGCAAAAGTAATATAAGAGGGGCCTAAAGACGTGACTAATGAACAGATAACATCTTATTTTAGTGCCAGGAATGTCTGCAGTGTTTATTCTGGACCCTATTTTGAAATTGACAACTTTTTTATTTTGCATGAAATTGGCCAAATTGCCAATTTCTGATCACTTTATTGGGTAGTTGAAATCGATAAATTGTTGGTTTCTTGTACTCAATCGATAGAACAAATGGAGTTCTAAAGAAATATCTATGAGTTTGGTCAACTGGAACAATGGAATTTACCGAAAATAGGGCTCAAAGTCGGCGAAATTGCCGATGTATATATATTCCTGAGATCACTAACTTCGCGAGAGCGTAATTCCGTGAGTTTTCAATCAAATTTCAAACGTTTGGTGTCTTTACCATCGGGAAACGATTCTCTATCATTTCATAAGAAAAAATAATTTATTTATTTTTTTAAAATTTTGTGACAACAGGAGAGCACTCAGGATTGAGGGTTGCAACAGTCAAAGGGTTAAGATGTGTACAAAGTGGAATGAGTTGCAGACATTTGTTGAAAGATACCACCCTGAGCAAGCTGAAATGAGCCTTCTGTGCAACCACTTCAGTGACAGAGCCATGTTGTACTTCAGAAAAGTGTTGAAGAGTCGCCAGAAACAGAGGACTGTGGACAGTTACTTCACCAGGCAGGGGTCTAGTGACTCTCAAGCTGGTCCTAGTGGCATTAAAAGACCAAGAAGGGAAGTAACCCCAGAGAGGGGCTTGTTACCTGAAGTCCTTTTGGAGGGGGATTTCCCTTCCAACCACTAACACCTTGCTCCAGTCATCATCTATATCTTCCAGATGCCTGCAAGTCTCTTCAATAAAGGTAAGTAAATATTATTTTTATTTTGAGTGATTATTTTTTTGTGGAACAAATTAATTGTATTTACATTATTTCTTATGGGATATAAGGTTTCAGATTACGAAAGATTCAGATTAAGTAATAGCTCCTGGACCAGATTAATTTTGTTAACCGAGGGTCCACTGTATAACGAACCTATTGCTGGTTGAATGAAACAGTGGAATTAGCTTAATTAAAACAGGATTCAAAGTTGGCAAAATTGTGCATAAATTACGAAAAGACCACTAAGTTTGTGCTTGCGTAATTTCATGAGTTCTCCACCAAATTTCGTACTCTTAGTGTCATTGCCTTCAGAAAAATATTCTCTATAATTTTAGAAGAAAAAGGAAAAAAAAAAGAAAAAAGTGGAAACTTGGAACAGTATTAGTTCTGGGGTCTGGAGAGTGAAAGGGTTCAAGTGAGGATTTGCTGAGAGTGATATTACCTCTTATAGGACTGGAAGAATGGTAGACAGTGCAAAATGCCCTAATGGCAAGCAGGGGTGTAATAAGCATACAATGAAGTAACTAAAGAAACGATCCAAGATATTTTAACATCCTCTCTTCATATATAGAGGACAATAGCCTCAAAAAAAAAAAAAAAAATCCTTATAAGCTGGGTTGCAGTATCCATGTCAGCATGCATGAGGTGAACACCAACAGTCTGACTGACTAGGCCATCTATATGGAAGTTATTTTTAAAATTCACTGATATCAGTAAGGAAGTCTGGTCTGAGATCTGGCTGGACTGACTCTGACCTTGTCATTAATTAACAAGTAATCAATGGTAAAATCTTACCTTTTAATATTAAGGAACTGCTTAACCTTCTCCAGTTTGTACTGAATAGAGGGTAGTTTTTCCTGAGCCTGGGTATCATTGGTGTTCGTCAAAACTTTGAAAGCTTCATTTAAGGCTCCAGTTGCTTTCTCATAATTCTGGAACTCATCAATTTCAACCTGCAAATTTTTTGTAAATATAAAATATAATTAATGGAAGACTAATTTTGCATGATAAGTATATTTACATTGCTAATTTTAAGTTAAAGTACATAAGAAAAGCTAAATGATTTCTCATATGCCATTAAATAATTACTGCATACAGTAAATCATTGATTCTCTGGCATTAAAGGGAAAAGTGTAAAAATTTTTAAAAAATGTTAGGTAACACATTATTTTTTTAACACAATCCTTTTCAGCATTTTGGACAAAGTAGGTCCTTGCATTTTTTTTCATTTGTTTAAATACACTGGCTATCTCCCACTGAGATAGAATGATCCAAAGAAGACAAAAACACTTTTACTGTCATTCATTTAACCACTTTCTTCCCAAAAGCATTTAGAGTGAACTGCTCTAAACCCATGTTGCCCAGGGTTGTGTAACTGATGGGTATCTAGATGGTTGGCGATCTTGCTTCTTAGAACCCTTTCAAAGATTTTTATATGGGACGTTAGTGCTATTGGTCTGTAGTTCTTTGCAATTGCTTTACTGCCAACTTCGTGGAGTAGGGCTATGTCTGTTGTTTTAAGCAACTGTGGGATGACCCCTGTGTCCATGCTCACTCTCCATAGAATGCTAAAGACACATGAGAGAGTCTTCTTGCATTCTTGATGAACACGAGTTCTACGAGTCTGTGCCTGGGGCAGAGCACATGAGCATATTATTTATTGCCTTTTCAAAGTCATGTGGTGTTAGGCTAATACCGGAGATATTTGAGTCGATGAAATTCTGAGTATCGGTCATAAAAAATTCATTTAGGTTGTTGACCCTTAGTCTAGTTAACGGCTCGCTAAACACTGAATCATACTTGGACTCTAGCATCTCACTCATTTCTTTGCTGTCATCTGTGTAAGTCCCATCTTGTCTAAGCAGGGATCCAATACTGGATGTTGTTTTTGCCTTAGATTTGGAATAAGAAAAAAAATATTTTGAGTTTCTTTTCAGTTTCATTTGGCTGGCTGGCTGGCCCTTTCTGGCTGGCTGGATTTGGCTGGCTTTTGCTGGCTGGCTCTGGCTGGCTGGCTGGCTGGCTCTGGCTGACTGTGGCTAGCTCTGGCTTTCTCTCTCTCTACCTTTGTCTCTATCCCAGAAAGAGCCGCTCATAAATCAGAATCAAGGACTAAGTAAGTTTATTTAGGTACAGGCACACATAAATACAGTTATCATACATAGTGTAAATTACCTAGGATAACCCAAAAAAGCCAGACAAAGTGCTGTTCTGTGCTTGATGATGTAAGGTATAAGCATGATGGGCAAGTAATACGCATTTCCATCTGTTCAGATGTGACGATTCTGCAATATGTGTAATACCTGTTGGTTCATGAATGGCTCTCTCTGAGACAGAGAGACAGGCAGACAGAGATACACACACAGGCAGATAAAGACACACACAGACAGGCAGACAGAAAGATAAGCAGACAGAGCTAGACAGACTGATAGACAGACATGTTTATGTGTAACAGTGAGAACAAATAAATCTCATGCCAAAGTTCACTGGGAGCAGTGCACAATCATCAATATTCAGTGACTGCACCATCAGCAATGTAGAATGAGACTCTAGTCCAGTGGTTCTCAACTGGTGGTCCATGGTGACATTTTGGGTGGTCCACAGAACGTTCACTATATTTGATAATAAACTGAAGATTGGTGCACATACAGTGGTACCTCGGTTAACGATATTTTTTCGTTTCAGAATGCTGTTCAAGTGCCATTACCAAACGAATTTATCCCCATAAGGAATAATGTAAAATAGACTAGTCCTTTTAGACCCCC
>WNWK01037144.1:0-18688 GCA_009830355.1 Cherax destructor | reverse complement strand
AGATGGATTTACATGCACAAAAGAATGAACATTCAACATGATACTTACCTTTATTGAAGACTGATGTTGCTGGATAGAAGACAGGGTTAAGGGGAGAGGGAAGAGAGGCTATTGTTTGGAAGGGGAATCCCCTTCCATAAGGACTTTAGGTACCAAGTCCTTACCCGGGTTACTTCCCTGCATGCCTGACTCCCTACACTCCCTGCCTGCTCACCGCTGCTACACTCCCTGCCTCACTCGCCTACACTCCTGCCTGCACCTCCCTGCCTGCTACACCCTGCCTGCTACACTCCTGCCTGCACACTCCCTGCCTGCTACACTCCTCCCTGCCTGCTACACTCCCTGCCTGCCCTCCCCTCCCTGCCTGCTACACTCCCTGCCTCGCTACACTCCTCCCTGCCTGCTACACTCCTCCTGCCTGCTCACTCCCTGCCTGCTCACTCCCTGCCTGCCACTCCTCCTGCCTGCTACACTCCCTCCTGCCTGCTACCTCCTCCTGCCTGCTACACTCCTCCTCACCTCCCTGCCTACACTCCCTCCCTGCCTGCTACATCCTCCCTGCCTGCTACACTCCCTGCCTGCACACTCCCTCTGCCTGCCACACTCCCTCCAGCCTGCTACACTCCCTGCTGCCGCACTCCTTCTGCCTGCTCACACTCCCTGCCTCAGCACACTCCTGCCTGCTACACTCCTTCTGCCTGCTACACTCTCTGCCTGCCACTCCTCCTGCCTGCTACACTCCCTCTCTGCCAGCACTCCTCCTGCCTGCACCTGCCTGCTCCACTCCTCCTGCCTGCTACACCCTGCATGCCTGCTACAATCCCTGCATGCCTTCTACACTCCTGCATGCCTTCTACACTCCTCATGCCTTGCACTCCCTGCCATCGCACTCCTGCATGCACTGCACACTCCCTGCATGCCTGCTACACTCCCATGCACTGCTGCTGCAACTCCCTCCCTGCCTGCTACACCTCTCCTGCATGCTACACTCCCCTCATGCCATCTACTCCCTGCATGCCAGCTACATCCTGCAGCTGCTACACTCCTGCTTTCTCTATACTCCTGCTTTCCTGCTACATTCTCCCTCGCTACACTCCCTGCTTTCCTGTTACACTCCCTGTTTTCTGCTACACTCCCTGCATACCTGTACTCTTAAATTCCATCTGTTTCCACTTTCTTTACCAAAGGACTGCACTAGGAGCTTTCTTTGGGCCCATGGTAGCTTATTTAGTAGTCACACACAATAATCAAGGGCCAAAAACAATGTATAGTTAAGAAATATTTTGTATGAACTCAGAGGATAATGTTCACTCAACCAGAAACAATGCTACACTGCCTGAGAATGTGCGTGGAAGGGGGGCTTTGTATGTGCGCTGGGCACTGGACAGGTTCCGTACCATCAACGAAAACTAAGACAATCAACGAAAACTAAGACAATATTTCCATGAAAAAAGTGCCTGAAAACCAACATCACCGAAAACTGAGACATACGAAAACCAAGGGTTGACTTGCAGTCATCCTTTGGTTTTCGCTGATTGTCTCAGTTTTCGCAGATGGTACTGAACCTGTCCACCAGTGCCGTGCGCCAACCACGCACATTGTCACGCAGTCTAGCATTGTTTATGCTTGAGTGAACATCACCCTAGGAGTTCATACAAAACATTTATTAACAATTCATTGTTTTTGGCCCTTGATTATTGTGTGTGACTACTAAATAAGCTACCATGGGCCCAAAGAAAGCTCCTAGTGCCAGTTCTTTGGTAAAGAAAGTGAGAACACGATGGAGTTTAAGAGTGAGCAGGCATGCAGGGGAGGATGAGCAGGCATGCGGAGTGTAGCGCTGCAGGCAGTGTGCAGGATGGATGAGCAGGCATGCAGAGGAGTGTAGCAGATGCAGGATGCACATGCAGATGAGCATGATGAGATGCAGCAGGAGTGGCAGTGAGGAGTGTAGCATGCATGCAGGAGTGTAGCAGCATGCAGGGAGTAGCACATGCAGGAGTGTAGCAGGCATGCAGGAGTGTAGCAGTATGCAGGGAGTGTAGCAGGATGCAGGGAGTGTAGCGTGGATAGCATGCAGGGAGTACAGCATGCAGGGAGTGTGCATGCAGGAGTGTAGCAATGCAGGGAGTGTAGCATGCATGCAGGAGTGTAGCACATGCAGGAGTGCAGCATGCAGGAGTGTGCATGCATGCAGGAGTGAGCAGGTAGCTGCAGGAGTGTAGCAGATGCAGGAGTGTAGCAGGTATGCAGGGAGTGTAGCAGTGCGATGCGGATGCGGAGTGTAGCAGGTATGCCGGGAGTGTAGCAGGATGCGGAGGTGAGTGCGGAGGGCAGGAGGGAGTGTAGCAGGCAGGGAGGGAGTGTAGCAGGCAGGAGGGGAGTGTAGCAGGCAGGAGGAGTGTAGCAGGCAGGGAGGGAGGTAGCAGGCAGGAGGAGTGTAGCAGGCAGGGAGGGAGTGTAGCAGGCAGGGAGGGAGTGTAGCAGGCAGGGAGGGAGTGTAGCAGGCAGGGAGGGAGTGTAGCAGGCAGGGAGGGAGTGTAGCAGGCAGGGAGGGAGGTAGCAGGCAGGGGAGGGAGGAGGGGGAGGCAGGCAGGAGGGAGTGTAGCAGGCAGGGAGGGAGTGTAGCAGACAGGGAGGGAGTGTAGCAGACAGGGAGGGAGTGTAACAGGCATGCAGGGAGTGGAGCAGGGAGGGAGTGTAACAGGCATGCAGGGAGTGGAGCAGGGAGGGAGTGTAACAGGCATGCAGGGAGTGGAGCAGGGAGGGAGTGTAACAGGCATGCAGGGAGTGGAGCAGGGAGGGAGTGTAACAGGCATGCAGGGAGTGGAGCAGGGAGGGAGTGTAACAGGCATGCAGGGAGTGGAGCAGGGAGGGAGTGTAACAGGCATGCAGGGAAGTGACCCCGATAAGGACTTGGTACCTAAATTCCTTATGGAAGGGGATTCCCCTTCCAAAAAATAGGGTCTAGTGTCTAATCGACATGTGCCTAGGACAAAATGGTAAAACAAACACACACACACACACACACACACACACACAGGCCTAGTGTCTAATAGACATGTGCCTAGGACAAAATGGTAACTAACTAACACACACACACACACACGCACGCACGCACGCGCGCGCACACGAACCGGACAAGGTGTTACCATGGATTCTGCGAGAGGGAGCAGACACATTGTCCGAACCACCAGCCAAGATCTTCAAGTATGTGGACACAGCACTGTTGTCAGAGATCTGGAAAGCAGTAAATGTAGTCATTACATATAAGAGTATAAGCGTTGAAACTACAGACCTACAGAGGAGTTTCATTGACATGCATACCGTGGAAGGTAATGGAGTACAACGTTGGGAGGAGTGTGGTACAACGCTGGGAGAGAAATGGTTCATAAAAACTAGCACAGGCTCAGAAATGACAAATCTTGTATTGCCAACCTGTTGTTGTATAGAGAGGAGAGACTGATGGATAGACTGCAACAACACATTTGATGCTGTACCCCACAAAAGACTGGGGCAAAAATTTGAGCTGCTGGTAGGAATAACAGAGCATTCTCAGGTACATTAAAAAGTTCCTTTGGAAAACAAAGCAAAGAGTGATTGTCAGGGAAGATACGTCAACATGAGGAAGAGTGATAAGCGGAGTTCTTTAAGAATCGGTATTAATATCATACTCATATAACTTGCATATAGGGGAGAGAGAGGCTTACGACGACGTTTCGGTCCGACTTGGACCATTTATGAAGTGACACTTTGTAAATGGTGCAAGTCAGACCGAAACGTCGTCGTAAGCTTCTTTATTAGTATCAGTACTGTTTCTGATTTGTGAATGACTTAACATATGGAATTGAATAAGATGTCTGCCTATCTGCAGAAGATGTAAAACTAATTGGAATAAAAACAGATGAGGACAGGGAAAGGCTACAGGTGAATCTGGAAAAATTGTAAGATAGGTCAGGTAAGTTGTTTGAAGTAAGCACCCGCAAGGTTATGAAGATTGGGGAAAGGGCGAGAAGACCGAACATGGGGTATAGATAGTCTCTGGGGACAGTCTGCATACCTCACTCAGAGAGAAACCTAGTGGTGAGCAAAGTGCCTGGTTTGTGGTCATCAACCATATAACTTCTGCGACCAGTGTTCGTCTGGCAAATCTAAGAGTAGTCCTCAGGAATCCAAGTCATTCCGGTCCCCTGATACTACACATGTCAGGTTCAGAGTATGCAGCACCAGCATGGAACCCATACCTGAAAAGGCATGTTAAGAAACTAGAGAAATTGCAGAAGTATTCAGCGAGGTTTGTTCCAGAAGTATGGCTTATGAGCTACGAGGAGACATTAACGGAATTGCATCTAACGACATTGGAGGGCATAAAAACCAGGGGAGATATGAAAGCATACAAAATACTCAGAGGAATTGATAGGGTAGACAGGGATAAGCTGTTTGAAAGGCGGGAAGAAGGTACTTGGGGGCACAGCTGAAAGACACAAATGAGCTACCGTGATGTCAGGAAGTATTTCTTCGGTCTCAGGGTGGTCAGGAAGTGGAATGACCTCGACGTAGAAGTGATGGAGGCAGACTCCAAACATGGTTTAAGAGTAGGTTCGAAAGGGCTCAGAAGACTAGGCGGGAGTGGATTTAGCAGATGGCGGGGGCCAGGAACCAAGACACGATCTCTGCAACCACATATAGGTGAGTACACATGTTCACACATAGGCGGGAGAGAATGTGATTTCGTAGACACGTAGGTCACATGTCGTGTACACAGTAGTAACCACATTCCCGAGCCTCGTTTGTGTTATCCTGTAGTTGTGTTTGCGGTGCTTGAATCCTGGTTACAATCGACCAGCATTACCTACACCTAGCTTCCAGGGCTGTATCATGCTTAATTCTCAAACTGTATATAATATTTGCCTATAAGACTCCTTCATTTTGCTCGTTCAACTAAATACCTTCAGACTCGAAAAAAATAGCGACGCTATCGTCTGTGTCCTCCAAGTGCCTGATCAACCTGGGGATATGTGGGCCAGTGGGCCGCTAACTGCAACAGCCTTGTTGACCAATCAAACATCAGAAAATCCTGGCAGATGGATCTTCAACATTCTAACCAATCGAACACAAAGAGTAGTGGTAAACAGAGTTAAATCAGAAGCTGTCATAGTGAAGAACTCTGTTCCACAAGGCACAGTACTTGCCCCCATCCTGTTCCTTATCCTTATATCAGACATAGAGAGAGATGCACCACATCCTTTGCAGACGATACTAGGATCTGCATGAGAATGTCATTCATTGAGGACACGGCAAATCTCCAAGAAGATATAAACAGAGTTTTTCAATGGGCAACGAAGAACAATATGATGTTCATTGAAGACAAATTCCAACTACTCAGTAATGGAAAACTGGAGGAAATAATAGCTAGAACTGAGTATACTACGAACTCTAATCACACAATAGAGCGGAAAAGTAATGTGAAAGACCTGGGAGTGGTAATGTCTGAGGATCTCACCTTCAAGGATCACAACAGTGCCACTATCACATCTGCGAGGAAACTGATAGGATGGATTATGAGAACATTCAAGACAAGAGATGCCAAGCCAATGATCCTTTTAAAATCACTTTTTCTTTCTAGTCTGGAATACTGCTGTACATTAACATCTCCATTCAAGGCAGGTGAAATTGCAGATCTTGAGAATGTACAGAGAACCTTTACTGCACATATAGTTCCATCAAACACCTTAACTACTGGGAACGCTTGGAAGCACTTGACTTGTACTCACTGGAGCGCAGGCGAGAGATGCATCATAATCTACACCTGGAAAATCCTAGAGGGACTGGTCCCTAATCTGTACACAGAAATCACTCCCTACGAAAGCAAAAGACTTGGCAGGCGATACAACATACCCCGAATGAAAAGTAGGGGCACCATTAGAAGAAAACACAATAAGTGTCCGGGGCCCAAGACTGTTCAACAGCCTCCCACCAGCCATAAGGGTAATTACTACCAATAGACCACTGGTTGTCTTCAAAAGAGAGCTGGACAGATACCTAAAGTCAGTACCGGATCAGCCGGGCTGTGGTTCATACGTTGGGCTACATGTGGTCAGCAGTAACAGCCTTGTTGATCAGGCCCTGGCCACATCCACTCTTGCTTAACCCCTAGTATTTTCTACATCATGATCATGTACCATTTAATGTTCTTAGTTTCAACCTCGTCACAGCACTGTCACCTTACCATGGTGGCAGGGTTTGTGCCCCTGATGCTGAATCATCTTACCGTGGTAGCAGGGTGGCAGGTTTGGCTTCTCTTGTTTAGAAGGGTCTAGTTATCCAGTGTTTGTAACACTGGTGTGATGCTTAAATGTAAGTTTATCTGACATTATCACTGTTAAATCTACCACAGTCGCATTCCGGTTTAGTGGTTTATGTGCTATGTACCAATATTTATTTTTTTATATTTACCGTAGCCGAGTTAGATAAACTTTGCCCACATTAAGCATCATTTTGTTTTATGTGAACCATTGGAAGACATGGTTAATATCAGCTTTTAGATTGGCTGTCTTCAGTGGATGCCACTGATAAAAGTTATAGTATCGTTTTCAGTGGATGATACAGACCTATAATTTGTGTGTGTTAGATATGGGATATGAGTGAGTATTGTTCTTCAGGAACGGAGGTTTTCACTGTGGCCGCCTTTGATTTTGCTTTGTTGACTATTACCATTTGCATCTGATTTGTTTGAAAATTAAAAATATATCTGCCTATTTCTTCAGTTATTCCTTTTGCGTGCGATTTGTGTTTTATATAATTATGTTGAAGCTATTAGCAAAGTGTGTGCATACTACATCTGCATTTAATATCTTCTGCGGCATCCAAGACTCATAATGGTCCAGTAATTGCTATAAACGCACATTGCCCTTGGTTGTGTGAGTGTTGATTCCGTGTTTAGCAATCTTGCTTCTTAACTCACCGATTAGAATAATGTGGGACGTCAGTGCAGTCTGTCAGTTTTTTGTGCAACACGTGGATTTCGTTATTTGAAGTTATTTCGCTAACCAGTGTCTAGCGATATAATAAAGAGGTTATTAGAAAGTGTTGTAACTGGAGACAGTAGAAGATGAGGTAATCATTCACTCGGCCTTGTAGAGTTATACACACAAGATAGTAACCTCTGTTAAATTGATAAAATCACTAGTTGGCTAAACGTCTTGAGGTAAAGATACCCAGATGTTGCTCATGTCTCTAACTCCTCAAGAACCTACTATCAGTGACTTTTAAATTAAATAATTACCTGTATATGGTTTCGGGGATCATAGAGCGTATTTCCCGGTCCCAGATCAGACCTGGTTGCTGGCCTGATTGAAGAGGCTGTTGGTGCTAGCCACATGCAGTCCATGTGTACCACAGCCAGGCTAGACAGGAACTGACTTAAGGACCCTATCAAGTTTCCTCTTGAAGACTGCCAGGGATCTCTTGGTGGTTTCCCTTGTCCATGGAGGAAGGACGTCAGACTTAGTCCCCTTACACTTAAGTTGCTTCTTTGTACTCAATATGACCCTGTTTTTCGTTGGGGTATTTTCCATCGTCTCCACAGGCTCTTCGTATAATAGTGAGTGATTTCGTTGCGCAGATTTGGGACTAATTAACTATAATTTTCCAGGTGTAAGTAATTCTGTATCATTCTCACCTTCGTTCTAAGGAGTGCAAATCGAGGGACTCTGAGAGTTCTCGGTAATTTAGGTGCTTGGCTAAATTTATATGGTTAGCAAAACCTCTCTCTACATTCCCCAGTACTTCAAATTTGTCGTGCCTTGGGAGGGGTTGCTGGTATATAACAATATTCTATTCTATTCATGTGGATTGAAGAGCATCATTAACTTGACATCTATTGGTTTAAAGGTTCTAGCTATTCAACTTCTCATTTTCTAACCAGCTGTGATAATAACATATTGTTATGATCATTGAATGTGAGATGTGACATACCACTCCTAGGTCTCTCACATAGTTTCTGCTCTTTTGGGTTATTTAAGTTTGTTTTAAACCATGTTCAATTTTTTTATTTCCTCAAATTTTCCATAGTGTAGAAACTGAAATTTGTCCTCATTGAATATCATATTATGGGGTTAAGGTTATGTTAAATTTTTTGGAAGTATTTGTAGTATTGGGTAATGTGGGCCAACATGAGGGAGGGAGCACAAACTCCACCACAGAGGCAAGGTGACCCAGTGTTGGCGGTACATAACTTGCTCTCACAAACACTCAGATCATAGAATGCTATCTTTCATTTTCTTGGGCTTTGGCACTGTGTTTGTGCTCTCCGGGGGAGTGCTCTCTTTGGGGTAGTTCATCAGTTCAAATCAGAGTGACCTGTGATGTAGACCCGTGGCTGCAAGCTCGCTTACAGTTTGCAATGATGTAGACAAGAATGGCTCACAGTGTTATCCCTGAGAACTCATCCTCTGAGTATCTTGTATATCGTAATCATGTCTCTCCTAACAATTCCTAGTCTCTCTTCATAACACAGTTCCATTAGCTCTGAAATTAGTTTTGTTGCAAATATTTGGATCTTCTCTAGTTTTCGTACATGCTTAATCAGGTGCGTCTCCATGCTGATTCTGCATATTCCATGACAGGCCTAACATAAGTTGTGTAGAGAGCAATAAAATATTCTTTAGTGAGGTTTTTGAAGTCAGTTGTGAGAGTAACTATCCTGATATATACTGCAGATATTAGGCGGTCTTATCTGCACCTTTGGTTGTGTGTTGTGTGTGAAGTTCACTCTTTGAGCAGTACTTGCTGTTTCTCGCCTCTCAGGCTGTATTCCGTGTTTGGTCGTCTCCATTCCCAGTTGACATGACCTTGCCCTTGCTTGGTTTGAACTTCAGTAACCAGGTATTTGTTTGATAATCCTTTCAGTTTGTCTAGGTCTGCCAGTAGGTGTGCGCATGTGCGCGCGCGTGCATTCGTTCGCGTATGTTCATGTGTTTTGTAGTCCCTGGCTGGCTGTACATTAATTATGTTGGCGTCTTCCCACGTGAAGGGTATTCTTGCAGCTGCTCTTCCTCCCACCCGCTATTGTCTGACTTACTGTTAGTCTTCACTACATTACCAAGTTTTGCTTCCAACTGGTGTCAACCTTTGTGTGTGTACTCACCTGTTTGTTGTTGCAGGGGTCGACACATAGCTTCTTGCCCCGCCTCTTCACTGATCGCTACTAGATGCTCTCTGTGCTCCATGAGCTTTATCATAACTCGTCTTAAAACTATGTATGGTTTCTGCATCCACTACGTCACTTGCCAGACTATTCCACTTCCTGACAACTCTGACTAAAGAAATACTTCCTAACATCTCAGACTCCTCTGAGTCTTCAACTTCCAATTGTGACTCCTTGTTTGTATGTCCCATCTCTGGAACGTCCTGTCTCTGTCCACCTTGTCAATTCCTCGCAGTATTTTGTATGTCGTTATCATGTCTTCCCTAACCCTCCTGTCCTCCAGTGTCGTCAGGCCGATTTCCCTTAACCTTTCTCCACAGGACATTCCTCCTTAGCTCTGGAACTAGCCTTGTTGCAAACCTTTACACCTTTTACAATTTCTTGACGTGCTTGACCAGGTGTGTGTTCCAAACTGGTGCTGCATACTCCGGTGTGGGCCTGACGTACACGGTATACAGAGTCTTGAACGATTCCTTACTGAGGTATCGGAATGCTGTTCTCAGGTTTGCCAGGCGCCCATATGCTGTAGCAGCAGTTATCTGGTTGATGTGCGCCTCAGGAGATGTCCTTTTCGTTGGTCACCTAACCTATACTCTGTCTGCGGTCTTCTTTGCCCTTCCCTGATCTTCATGACTGCATTTGGCGGGGTTAAAATCGAGGAGCCAGTTGCTGGACCAAGCTTCCAGCTTGTCAAGGTCTCTTTGTAGTCCTGCCTGATCCTCATCCGATTTAATTCTCCTCATTAACCTCACATCATCTGCAAACAGGGACACTTCCCAGTCTATCCCTTCCGTCATGTCATTCACATATACCAAAAATAGCACTGGTCCTAAGATTAACCCCTGTGGAACCCCGCTCGTCGCAGGCGCCCACTGATACCTCATCACGTACCATGACTCGTGTCTGATCCTCTAGCTTTTGCACTAATCTCTTGTGAGGAACTGTGTTGAAGGCCTTCTTGCAGTCCAAGAAAATGCAATCTACTCAGCCCTCCCTCTCGTGTCTTCCATTACCTTGTCATAAAACTCCAGTAAGTTTGTGAGACAGGATTTGCCTTCCACGAATCCATGCTGGTTGTCGTTTATAAGCTTGTTCTGTTCTAGGTGCTCCACCACTCTCCTCCTGCTAATCTTCTCCATGACTTTGCATACTATACACTTCAATGACACTGGTCTATAGTTTAGTGCCTCATGTCTGTCTCCTTTCTTAAAAAATTGGATTTCATTTGCAGTCTTCCATACCTCAGGTAGTTGCCCAGTTTAAATGGATGTGTTGAAAATTGTTGTTAGTGGTAAACACAACATCTCTGCTCCCTGTCTAAGGACCCATGGAGAGATGTCTGGTCCCACCACCTTTGAGGTATCAAGGTCACTTAGGAGCTTCTTAACCTCCTCCTTGGTTGTGTGTATATCATCCAACACTTGTTGGTATATTCTTTGTTGGTGTACTCCCCCTATTCTGACTTCCTGGAGTCTTTTCTGTCTCCACTGTAAATACTTCCTTAAATCTCATGTTGAGCTCCTCACATACTTCTTGGTTGTTTTATGTGAACTCCCCATCTTCTTTCCTCAGCCTGATTACCTGGTTCTTGATTGTTGTCTTCCTCCTGATGTGGCTATACAACAGCTTCGAGTCAGACTTGACTTTTGATGCTATGTCGTTTTCGTACTCTCACTCGGCCTCCCTTTTTATCTGTGCATACTTGTTTCTGGCTCTTCGACTAATCTCTCTATTTTCCTGGGTCCTTTGTCTTCTGTACTTTTTCCATTCTCATGTGTTTGTGGGAATAAAGTCTTAAGCTTCTGATCCCGACAGTCAGTAACCGGCTTTTTCTATATTATATAGTGTATTTTCTTCACTTCATCCAGCTCATCCTACAGTTGTGAGGATTGAAGTAATGTCTGTCAACGGATTCCTTATAGCTGGCGATAAGGTAGCCATGTTTACGGGGTAATCATGTCTTTTCTGGTCCCCTCTCTTCTAAGAGTGTTAGGGCCAGTTTTTAGTCTGACCTCCTAGTACAATTCCCTCTGTTATGATAATAGTGTCATGAACCAGTAACAAGACATAGACAAAAATCAAGGTGTAATGCCAGGAGCCAGACTTGACTCGCAAATAAACCTGCGATTACATACAGCTGTACATATTCACAGACTTGTAATTGCAAAGAGGCAGGGGAAACTGTTATCATAATATAAACTTTATACAATAACGGCAAGTTGATAACTAAGACACGGGACAGCTGGGTATCTTTGTTACCGAAACGTTTCGTCTGCATTGCACCTCTATCAGTAGAATAGAGAGTTGATTACAGTACTGGAAACAGTCGAAGTGAAGTGGTAGTTTTGAGGTGATAGTCCTCACGGCTGAGGGCTAGGCTCTGGACTATCTCTTGGGCATGACATACTTCCACTAGTGGGTCCCGTCCACTGGTGATGTCCTCACCTGCTGCACCTCATCTGACTCCGGTATATTAGTGTCCATCTTTCTACCTATGGTTCTGCCGGGTCACCATTTGGAGAAGACCCGGGCCGGATGTACCGGCGAACATACAACAACAACAACCTATGGTTCAGATTATTCAAGACAGAGGTAGTGAACACCTTCAAGACCGAGGGACTGATTACCTAGTCTTTTATTGTCTCTGGTTTATAAGTTCTGTATGGAATTAAAAAAACCACTGGTTGATAATACTTTTTCAAATTCAAGATACCCAGGGTGGGTATGTGTGTTTACTCACCTACTTGTGGTTGCAGGAGTCGATTCGCAGCTCCTGGTCTCGCCTCTTCACTGCTATAAGAGCTTTGTCATACCTCTTCTTAAAGCTGTGTATGGATCCTGCCTTCACTACATTAGATTGTTCCACTTCCTGACAGCTCTGAGGCTGAAGAAATACTTCCTAGCATCCCTGTGATTTATCTGAGTTTTTAACTTCAATTTGTGGCTCCTTATTCCTGTGTCCCATCTCTGAAACATTCTGTTCCTGTCCATATTATCAATTCCTCTCGGTATTTCATACGTTATCTTGTCTCTCCTATCCCTCCTGTCCTCCAGTGTCGTCAGGTTGAGTTTCCTTAACCCCTCTACGTAAGACGTACCACTTAGCTCTGGGATTAGTCTCGTTGCAAACCTTTGGACTTTCTGTAATTTCTTGACATGCTTGACTAGGTGTGGGTTCCATACTGGTGCTGCATACACCAATATGGACCTGACGTATACGGTGTACAGTGCCGTGAATGACTCCTTATTTGTATGTCGGAACTGTATTCTTAGGTTTGCCAGGCGCCCATATGCTGCAGAGGTTATTTAGTTGATGTGTCTCTCAGGGGATGTTTGGTGTGATGCTCACCCCATGATCCTTTTTCTTGAGTGAGGTCTGTAGCCTCATAGTCCTTCCCTAACCTTCATGATTTTGCACTTGATGGGGCTGAACTCCAGAAGTCATTTGTCGGACTAGGTTTGCAACCTGTCCAGATCCCTTTGTAGTCTTACCTGATCCCCGCCTACTTAAATTCTTAGCATTAGCTTCACATCGTCTGCAAACAAGGATACCTCTGAATCTACCCTGTCTTGTCATGTCATTCACAAATACCAGAAAACATTGGCCCTAGGACTGACCCTTGTGGAACCCCTCTCTCACAACTCTTCACGTTGCATCACTCACGAAATCGTAATAACACGATTGCAAACAAACCATTGTACCGGTGGGGTTAGAACCCATGGCAAGTGAGTCGTAAATCTCACTGGAGATTTAGGACTCGCTTGCCATGAGTTCTAATCCCACCTGTACTGTGGTTTGTTTCCATCACTCGTTTCCTTCCTGTCAGGTATTCCTTGATCCACTGCAGTGCTTTTCCTACTATTCCTGCCTGCTCCTCTAGCTTCCAGTCTCATGTGCGGAAGTGTGTTGAAAGACTTCACACAGTCTAAGAAAGTGCAGTTTACCCATCCCTCTCTGTCTTGTCTTCTGTTATCTTGTAGAACTCTAGTAAGTTTGTGATGCAGGATTTCCCATTCCTGAAGCTGTGTTGGTTATCGTGTATGAGCTCGTTCCCTTTTCAGGTGCTCCACCATTCTTCTGATCATCTCCATGACTTTACATACTATGTCAGTAACACTGGTTTATAGTTGAATGTTAAAAATTGGTACTGCATTTGCTGTCTTCTACACCTCTGGTAGTTGCCCTGTTTCGGTAATTTTATTTGAAAATTGTTGTTAGTGGCACACGCAGTGCCTCTGCTCCCTTTCTCAGGCTTCGTGGAGAGATGTATCTAGCTCGCATAGCAGTTTCACCTTGGTTGTGTGCAGTGTGTCCAACACTTATTGGTGTGCTCTGCCACCTCGGTTTGCTGGAAGCCTTTCTATCTCCACTGAAAATACCTCCCTAAATCTCGTGTTGAGCTCGTCACGTACATCCTGGTCATTTCTTGTGAGCTACCCTCCATCCTTCGATTACCTGGTTCTTGATTGTTAGTTTTCCTTCTGATGTGGCTGTACAACAGCTTTGGGGTTCGATGCTGTGTCATTCTCATACTGCCGCTGGACCTTCCTCCTTATCCATGCATATTCGTTTCTGGCTCTTGGGCTCAGCTCCTTAGTTTCCCGAGCCCTTTGCCTTCTATACCTTTTCCTTGTTCTAGCGCACTTAGCTTTGTCCTCTCTATACCTTTGGGTGAATCATGGACCCTGGTCTTCCCATTGTTTCTGTTACCCTTTGGTACGAACTTCTCTGCCTCCCTTCACTTTGTGGCCACGTGTTCCATCATGTCATTTCCTGTCTTTCCCTGCAGTTCTCTTCCCCACCTCACTTCATGCAGGAATAGCCTCATGCCTGTGTAGTCCCCTCTTTTGAAGTTTGGCTTCTCTCTCCACTATTAGCTCGACTGTGTATTTGAAACTCAGGACCACGTGATCAGTAGCATTAGGCCTTTTTGTTAATATACTCTCTCATTTCTGATCTCTACTTCTTCGTCTCTCTCTCTCTCTCTTCTCGTCTGTCTTCTTCTCTCTTCTCTTCTGTCTGTCTGTCTCTCTCGTCTCTGTCTGTCTGTCTGTCTGTCTGTCTCTGTCTGTCTGTCTTCTGTCTGTCTGTCTTCTTCTTCTTCTTCTCTCTGTTCTTCTTCTCTCTCTCTCTCTCTCTCTCTCTCTCTCTCTCTCTCTCTCTCTCTCTCTCTCTCTCTCTCTCTCTCTCCTCTCTCTCTCTCTCCTCTCTCTCTCTCTCTCTCTCTCTCTCTCTCTCTCTTCTCTCTCTCTCTCTCTCTCTTCTCTCTCTTCTCTCCTGATTGTTCCTAACATTTGGTGCCTGAGTTTCTAGTATTGCCATCTTAACCTCACGTTTCTGATAGTGCTCTGTTTCCCAGTCAATCTCCTTGAAATCCCCCACAACTAGTATCCAGAGTTATATAACACATTCCAACGGCATCAATATATAATGGACAGAATAGTGCTCATTAAGTTTAATTTGTGTGAGGGCAAATTTGTCAGTAGACTAAATTAGTTAAACTTGGAATCTGTGATAATGAGAATGCCTCTTTTGATTGGATTCAAATGTTCCGCCCTGGTGTGTTAACAAACTTCTAGGTGATATTGATATTCAATAACTGTAGAATGCTGCTTCTGTCTTTATAATGTTAACGCTGATATATTTGATAAGGATGGCGCTCTCAGTTTACACTGCCTAGCTGCAAATTTTAATATTTTACTGATTTTTCTTATAAAACTTTGAATCTTTGTAATCAAATCAATTACTGGAGAATTCTTTTTCTGATAGGGTTAATAGTTTGTGTTGGGGCTTTATGGACAGAAAGCCAGGTGGCAGATCAACCATGCTGTGATGGATATGTGGGTCAGTGAGCTGCCAACAACAACAGCCTGTTTGGCCAGGCAAGCACCAAATGAGCCTGACGCAAGGCAGGGCTCCATGAGTAGAACAACCATCGAAACTTGTTAAAAGTATATCACAGGTTAGTTTCCACTTTGACCTGTGTAAATTTTAATGTGCCAGTTTTATAATTGGTTTCTATTTAATAACTAGAGGAAGCCTCTTCAGATGGGCTTCAAACACTAAGCACTGGTGTTTCTTAAGGGAATGTAGTGTTGGATTCAATTTGAACTGTGTACTTGCCAGTTTATCAAAGTTTTGCTAGAAAAGCTTGTAACAAATCGGACTTAAAACAAAAAAATTATTTTTTATAAGATTGTAGAGAATTTTAAATAGAAGAGAAAAGAAAAAAAAACGAGGAATATTGAAAACAGGCATTTTCATATTGTCTATTTTTCATGAAATTATTGACCCCTTAAATACTTGACAAGTTTATGGCAGAGGTGTCTCATTGTAAGTTACTGGCTTCCAGTAACTTTCTCCAAGGCTTTCATTTATAACTGCACAACGCCTCATCCAATTGACTTCTCTTTTTCAATCCTGGTGAACTATTTAGTAAGAGTCATGGAACAACTGACAAGTGCAGGTGTTCTCTGCCCAATATACACCATATGGAAAAATAAACACAAGCAGTATAATGTGATCCTTTATTGACAACGTTTCGCCCACGCAGTGGGCTTTATCGAGTCACAAACAGATCTACCTGGATAAAGGAAACATGAGTATTTATAGGATTTAGTCAGGTGGAGAATGCTGCATTCTCCACCTGACTAAATCCTATAAATACTCATGTTTCCTTTATCCAGATAGATCTGTTTGTGACTCGATAAAGCCCACTGCGTGGGCGAAACCTTGTCAATAAAGGATCACATTATACTGCTTGTGTGTTTATTTTTCCATTGTGTCGGTATTTTATACTATTTATTTCCATACACCATATTCCCAACATTGGTTTCTATGAGATAACGTTAGAAAGTCTCTTCTGATCACCTTAAAAATTTCAACACTTTTGTATCCTCCTTAGAATTAGGTTGGTAGTCTAAGTAGTGTAGTGCCATTTTGCCATATGTAATATCAACTGATATAGTATTATATTAAATAAATGAAGTACACCTCATTGGGGTTTTGTGCTAGTGAGGGTCTCTTGATACAAAGAACTGAACTTAGCCTTCCCTTTGTGCTAGTGAGGGTCTCTTGATACAAAGAACTGAACTTAGCCTTCCCTTTGTGCTAGTGAGGATCTCTTGATACAAAGAACTGAACTTAGCCTTCCCTTTGTGCTAGTGAGGGTCTCTTGATACAAAGAACTGAACTTAGCCTTCCCTTTGTGCTAGTGAGGGTCTCTTGATACAAAGAACTGAACTTAGCCTTCCCTTTGTGCTAGTGAGGGTCTCTTGATACAAAGAACTGAACTTAGCCTTCCCTTTGTGCTAGTGAGGGTCTCTTGATACAAAGAACTGAACTTAGCCTTCCCTTTGTGCTAGTGAGGGTCTCTTGATACAAAGAACTGAACTTAACCTCCCCTTCTTTGGCTCAAATCTGAATGCCAGCCATTCCCCAGGTGCTATATGACCCTTACATGATGAGCATTACCCCATGCTTAAAAGGCACGTAAGTTCCACTGTCTTCTAATAACATGTTCATTTTTCCACTATAATCTAACTTTTCCATAATTACTATCGCACTTGCTTTGTTTCGTAAGGGGAAGTCTAGAATCTTTCCTTAATTCATGGTATTATTTAACAAATCTTTGAGGACAATTGTGTTGCAGAGGTCTGAACAAAGCTCAGCATCTTCAGTTTGGTGTTTCTTAGTGGAGAGCTTGAATTATTTTTAGGCTGTTTATGTCCTACGTTGCTATTTTCTGTGACTGCTTTTATGATTTACTTCAGATCTTCAGTGCTAATATTTAACAGCATTTAGAAATTTCCACAGCACTCTGCACTATTCCTTTCTCGTGCATTGAGGCGGAGGAGACTGTGAAAATGCAATAAGGAGATATCTTGGATAGTATAGTTAAGGAAATGCATGCAGTTGACATAGCATTATATATATTGCTGGGTGTTAGTCCAGTTGTGAGTCCAGTTTGAGGGTTGGCAGTAGACCTTAGAGAACGCTGGGTTTTGTTGGATCCAAGCTCTTCCATTACTTGTAAAAAATAAAAAGATACATTGTTTATTCATATGCGGGACGAGCAAACCTAAAAAAAATAAAATTAGGTTAAAATGTAATTTGGATGTAAAAAAAACCCAGCTGCCCTGACCACAGGAAGCAGCAGACATATGACTTATCACGACTGTGTTGTAACGAGTGTATCAAGACCAGTATTTGTGAGGCTCAGTCTTCACTATGACAAATTGGAGATGGAACCTTTTAGACTTTTCTGCCTGTCTTGTGTTATTATCAAGAGGCAAGTGGATTTGTTAAGTTTTCAATCACCACATTAGCACAGACTCCCGACGCTGGGTCACACTATGAACCCCTCCCCTCCCCCCTTCCCTTCATTTCCCCCCTCCCTTCCCATCCCCTCGCTTTAAAATATTAAAATTGCCTCAGATTTGTCATAATTTATGCCTAGTGGTAATTTTTCCAACATTTGCTGCAAATGTGTGTAAAAATAACACAATATGGAACAACATACAACATTCCAGTTAACACAGCGTTAAAATACAACCTAATTAACATTCTTTTCCACAGTTATTTATAGTCATTTAAAATATAATGAAACATTCCCCCGTAAATAACATTTATATAAGTTAATAAAAATTTACTAGCGACTATTTTTGTCATGATTTTGTACAACAATTTATTAGCAAGAAATAAATTCAAGTCAGCAGCTTTATAAACAATGGTGAAAATTAACCAGATACATTCAACAAATTGACCAGGCAGGAGGGAGGTGTGTGTGAGTGGCAGTGTGTGCTGGCACACTGACCAGGCAGGAGGGAGGTGTGGTGAGTGTGGCAGTGTGTGCTGGCACACTGACTGGGTGGGAGGGAGGTGTGTGAGTGGCAGTGTGTGCTGGTTCACTGACCGGGTGGGAGGGAGGTGTGTGAGTGGCAGTGTGTGCTGGCACACTGACTGGGTGGGAGGGAATTGTGTGAGTGGCAGTGTGTGCTGGTTCACTGACCGGGTGGGAGGGAGGTGTGTGAGTGGCAGTGTGTGCTGGCACACTGACTGGAGTGGGAGGAGGTGTGTGAGTGGCAGTGTGTGCTGGTTCACTGACCGGGTGGGAGGGAGGTGTGTGAGTGGCAGTGTGTGCTGGCACACTGACTGGGTGGGAGGGAGGTGTGTGAGTGGCAGTGTGTGCTGGCACACTGACTGGGTGGGAGGGAGGTGTGTGTGAGTGGCAGTGTGTGCTGGCACACTGACCAGGAGGAGGGAGGTGTGTGTGAGTGGCAGTGTGTGCTGGCACACTGACCAGGCAGGAGGGAGGTGTGTGTGTGAGTGGCAGTGTGTGCTGGCACACTGACCAGGCAGGAGGGAGGTGTGTGTGAGTGGCAGTGTGTGCTGGCACACTGACCAGGAAGGAGGGAGGTGTGTGTGAGTGGCAGTGTGTGCTGGCACACTGACCAGGCAGGAGGAGGGTGTGTGAGCGG
>WNWK01037143.1:0-18690 GCA_009830355.1 Cherax destructor | reverse complement strand
ACATCATATCTTGTATACTTATTTATCCTCTTTTTCTTAAAATATGTATTACCTATAACTAAACCCCTTTCTATACAAAGTTCAATCAAAGGGCTCCCATTATCATTTACACCTGGCACCCCAAACTTACCTACTACACCTCTCTGCATGTTTCTCCCACTTTAGCATTTAGGTCCCCTACCACAATTACTCTCTCATTTGGTTCAAAGTTCCTATACATTCGCTTAACATCTCCCAAAATCTCTCTCTCTCCTCTACACTCCTCTCTTCTCCAGGTGCATACACGCTTATTATGACCCACTTTTCGCATCCGACCCTTATTTTAATCCACATAATCCTTGAATTTACACATTTATATTCCCTCTTTTCCTTCCATAACTGATCCTTCAACATTATTGCTACCCCTTCCTTAGCTCTAACTCTCTCAGATACTCCTGACTTAATCCCATTTATTTCTCCCCACTGAAACTCGCCTACCCCCTTCAGCTTTGTTTCGCTTAGGGCCAGGACATCCAACTTCTTTTCATTCATAACATCGGCAATCATCTCTTTCTTATCATCCGCACTACATCCACGCACATTCAGACAACCCAGTTTTATAAAGTTTTTCTTCTTCTCGTTTTTAGTAGATTTGTACAGGAGAAGGGGTTACTAGCCCATTGCTCCCAAAATCTTAGTCGCCTCATACGACACGCATGGCTTACGGAGGAAAGATTCTTTTCCACTTCCCCATGGACAATAGAGAAAATAAAAAGAACAAGAGCTATTAAGAAAAAGAAGAAAAACCTAGATGTGTGTATGTATATATATGCATGTGTATGCCAGTGTAGTGTGACCTAAAGTGTAAGTAGAAGTAGCTAGATATACCTGTTATCCAGCGTGTTTATGAGACAGAAAAAAGACACCAGCAATCCTACCATCATGTAAAACAGTTTCAGGTTTCTGTTTCACAGTCACCTTTATTTCTACAAGTACATGTACATACAAGGTATACAGGCATAGCTGACATCAATGACATACTACTACAGGTCAGCCATCACTGATCCGGCAATCACTATTCTAGTTCCATCACTACTCCGGCACTAATTTTGGCTTGAGTTTCTATTGATAGGTTACCTTTGATATACCTTTGAAGAGTTTTGCGAGTTTAACTACTCTCAGAGCCCGGCCATGGGCCAGGCTAATTCAGGTTAATTCAGTTGACAGGTGAACTGCTGAAAGGTTTAGAGCGATGCAGTTTTATAAGCTTCTCTCTGCTATGTGCAGGTTATTTGTATAAACACAACTATTACCTAAATAAAGACTACAGCAGTACTGCATTTACCGGCATATAAGGCACTTTTTTCCCCACAAAAAGTCTTGGAAAATCAAGGTCAACATCAAAGGTAGGCTTTGTGTTACGTTTTAGCAGTTGTTTACTAGCGTTACGTTACAACTGCTTGCAAACATCGTCTGATGTCCTATAAGATCGTGCACCTTATATGCGAGAAAATGAAGTAACACACACAGGAAAATAAAGATAATTGTATAATGAATGTAATTATGAGTGTAAGATTTACCTCCTGTCATTTTACATGTTTGTGAAGTAAAAATAATTGGCAAACATTTAATGTGCCTCTGTTACATACTCATGACAGGACAGCATTACCTCCCTGGATGGTTGTTGTCTACCAACCCACTACTTGTAACATACATATGATGCAACTGGTTTCCAGTCTTCCTGCTCCTGCAACCTGACCTGCAGCCAGACTTCCCTTCCTGCAACCCGACCTGCAGCCAGACTTCCTTCCTGCAACCCGACCTGCAGCCAGACTTCCTTCCTGTAACCTGGCCTGCAGCCAGACTTCATTCCTTCCTGCAACCTGACCTGCAGCCAGACTTCATTCCTTCCTGCAACCTGACCTGCAGCCAGGCTTCCTTCCTGCAACCAGATCTGCAGCGACTTCCTTCCTGCAACCAGACCTGCAGCCAGACTTCCTGCAACCTGACCTGCAGCCAGACTTCTTTCCTGCAACCTAACCTGCAGCCAGGCTTCCTTCCTGCAACCAGACCTGCAGCCATACTTCCTGCAACCAGACCTGCAACCAGACTTCCTTCCTGCATGCCTGCTCAACTAGGCTGTGTACTACTATTACTGTACCTACTATTATTGTAACTGAATTTCACATTTAATTTTAAAAGTTATAATCATAACTGATTTGTACTGTATCTTACAGCTAGGCTTTAAATAATAAGATATTACAAGAACAACAATGGAAATAAGTCACTTTGTCTGACTTTTCTGGGTTATCCCAGGTAATTTACACACGTTACTATGCAATAAAATTACAGTAAGCAGGTGATATCACAATATGCAAAATACCCACAGTGTAACAAGAGTGAAATTCCAAGCGCTTTCATGATTTCTCATATTATCTAGGAATGGTAAAAATAATAAAACAGATGGATCCTATTATTTTTACTATTCCTTGATAATGTCTGAAATCACAAACGCACTTGAATTTCACTATTTTGTTCACTGTGGTCATTTTGTATATGTTGCTACATATGATAACTGTACTTATGTGTACTTGTACCATAATAAACTTACTTCTGCAAATATAAAAGACCAAAATCACATTAGCCATATATTTGTTTATTCCCCCACAACGTACTTTGTGTATGCTCTCGATGCCTCTGCCAAAAACTTGTACATATCAGTGTTGAGTCTTTCTGAGCGCGTTCGGTAGATAATGACATCAGACACTGCAAGCACCTGTGGAAGAAATGTTCCTTTATAATAACTAATATTTAAATGTTCACAAATAATATGCACATATATAGGAGAGTGAAACTCATGGCAGTGTTTTGGTCCAACTTGGACCATGGACGGAAATGATCAAGTATGCTAGTGGCTTTCTTTGTGCTTAACAATATCTTATAATATGTAAATTTCACATTGTGTACTATGCAAAGGAGTAAATATTTGTATAGTATTTGTATTAACTAGTCACACAGTCCAAGTTGGACCGAAATATCATAGTAAGTTTCAGTCTATGATGTGCGGGTTATTTGTGTATTGTTTCAGTCATGGTATTGTGCCTTATTCAATATTAAAGTGTGATATACAAAGTACACAAACAAGGCCACTATGTATTTAATTGAATAAGAGATAAATATAACAGACAACATTTAAAACAAAGTACAGACCTTAAGCAAGAGGCGTTTCCTTTGTTTTGAACTGTTGCTTATACCAAGCATGCCCTCAGTGTCCAGGATGAGAGCCTTGCTGGTGGCATCATAAGCTCCCCACACACCCAGGGTACAAGATGTCTGATTCGAGCTGGTTCTGAAAAATTTAATGGACTGGTTAGCCGGACTTGAGTCCTGGAGGTGGGAAATACAGTGCCTGCACTTTGAAGAAGGGGCAGGGATAAGTTGCCAGAGATGTATCGGTACACCTCCAGCAAGATAGTGATAGAATGAATGATGATGAAAGTCTTCTTATTTTTTTGGGTCATCCTACCTCAGTGGGGAATGGCCGGCATATTAAAAAAAAAAAACTCAACATTTTATAAAAAAAAAATAATCACACACAAATCAAGCTGCTAAAATGGAGACATAATCTACATCTATTTAGAGGTGGCCAACTACAACACTTTGGTTTGGACATGTAGAGAGAATGGAACGAGACAGAGTGACTTCGAGTGTATAAATCTGTAGTGGAGGGAAGGCGGGGTAGGGGTCGGCCTAGGAAAGGTTGGAGGGAGGGGGTAAAGGAAGTTTTGTGTGCGAGGGGCTTGGACTTCCAGCAAGCATGTGTGAGCGTATTTGATAGGAGTGAATGGAGGCATATGGTTTTTAATACTTGACGTGCTGTTGGAGTGTGAGCAAAGTAACATTTATGAAGGGATTCAGGGAAACCGGCAGGCCGGACTTGAGTTCTGGAGATGGGAAGTACAGTGCCGGCACTCTGAAGGAGGGGTGTTAATGTTGCAGTTTTATAACTGTAGTGTAAAGCACCCTTCTGGCAAGACAGTGATGGAGTGAATGATGATGAAAGTTTTTCTTTTTCGGGTCACCCTGCCTTGGTGGGAATCGGCCGATGTGTTAATATAATAATATAATATAATTATCCATATATTTTAAAAAGCTTGTAGAAATAAAAAAATATACATTACATTCTCTATCCTATACAGTATGTGGAACAGCAAGTATTGTTGATAAGTATCTTAAAAAGAATAAAATTCATGGCTGTACAGAACAATAATGGGATTTAAAAATGAAAATTAATCCTTTCAGGGTCCAAGCCGTAGATCTACGCATTGTCCACAGGATCCAAACCGTAGATCTACGCCATGAGCTCAGCTCACTCAGATAAGCTGTGATCAGTAAATTTGGGCCTAGATATGAGAGAATGCATCTATGTGGTAAGTGTACACCATATAAAGTAAATCCTGAAGCACGCAGTGCATAATGAGAAAAAAAAGACTTTTTTCATTAAAAAAGCAACTTTGTGGTGTATTTTCATGTGGTTTTTACGGTTGTATTCACGGTTTCTTGGTCTCATTTGATAGAATGGAAGATATATTACAGAAATAGAGATGATTTTGATTGGTTTTAGTACTGAAAATAGCTTCTAATTGAGCTCAAAGTAGCGGAAATGTTTGATTTTTTCTGATTTTCAAGAGTAAACAAATCACATCACGCGACCAATACACATCAACTGGTGGGTGTAATATATGTTTACAAATGCACTGATAGTGTTTATACAATTATTACAATATTGCATAAGAGTAATTCATCTATTTTTTGGTGTGAATAAAAATTCTTTATGTAAGTAAAAAATAAAAATGGAATTCATCTGTAAAGCCTGGAAATGTAACTAATAAACAGAGGAAATGTTATTTTAGTGCCAGGAATGTCTGCATTGTTTATTTTGGACGTTGTTTTGAAATTGGAATATTTTGAACTTTGTGTGAAATTGGCAAACTTACCAATTTCTGATCACTTTATTGGTTACTTGAAAAAGTTGATTGGGCAGTTTCTTGTGCTCAATCAATAAAATATAAGTAATACTAATGAAATAGCTAAGAATTTGGTCAACTAGAATAATGTAATTGGCCTAAAATAGGAGTCAAAGTAGGCAAAATCGCCGAAATGTAAATATCACTGACACAGTCAAATTTGCAATAGTGTAATTTCGTCAGTTTTCCACCAAATTTCGTACTTTTTGTTTTATTACCTTTAGAAAAAGATTCTCTACCATTTCATAAGAAAAAAAAAAAAATTTTAATTCTTGGACCCTGTGGACAATGCGTAGATCTATGACTTGGACCTTGAAAAGGTTAAATATAATTCCATATGAAAGGTGGAGATATGTTGCAGTTTTTTGCACTGTAGTATTGGCACGCCTCTGGCAAGACAGTGATGGAGTAAGTGATGGTGAAAGTGTTTCTGCGGGTCACCCTACCTCAGGGGGAGATGGCCAATGTGTTAAAAATAAAAAATGAAAGATTATTGTGAATGAAAAGCTTCAAAAATATCAAGGTACAGTGGAACCTTGGTGTTCCAATTAACGGATTTTGAACTCGCCAGAGTTTTACAACCCAGTCTTAGAACATTTTTCTGCAGTCCAAATGTGCCAGCTTGTTTAAAATTCAGTTGTAAAAAACATTAGAGGAAAGCCCTGTTTAAAATTCAGTTGTAAAAAACTTTAGAGGAAAGCCCTGTTTCAAAAGTGCTCTGAAGTGACCTCTGACACTGATTTAACTCTCAGGGACTTTTGGAAGAGTCAGTTCAACATCCTCCAGTGTGTGAGGCTGATAATTAAAGCCTGGCAAATACTGTTTCCCACATCAAACTTTTCACAGTTAGAGCACCACCTAGGAACTAATTAAGTTCAAACACCAAGGTTCCATTGTACAATCTTGAAGGGAATCTAAACATTTTTTTTTTTCAACAAGTCGGCCGTCTCCCACCGAGGCAGGGTGACCCAAAAAGAAAGAAAATCCCCAAAAAGAAAATACTTTCATCATCATTCAACACTTTCACCTCACTCATGCATAATCACTGTCTTTGCAGAGGCACTCAGATATGACAGTATAGAATCTAAACATACACCAAGTTAATCATTTTTAATTTTTACACTGAAAAATGTGAGAAGAGACTGTATACTTACTTGAAGACTTCTGCACCTTTGAAGAATATCTGGTTGAGGGTGTAAGACTTGCCCTCTCCAGTATTGCCAAATATGGAGACAACCTTTACCTGGAGGTCCTTCTCCCGAGCACATCCCATCTTCTTCAGCAACTCTTTAGCATTCTTAACCTACCAATGAAAAAAATAAAATTAGATTAATGTATAAAAGCTGTCTTGTGTGTGTTAAATAGGAGTGGAGGTAAGTGGTTTTTATGATTTGATGTGCTGTTGGAGTGTGAGCAAGGTAACATTTTTGAGGGAAGTCAGGGAAAACCGGTTAGCTGAACCTGCGTCTAGGAGATGTGAAGTTACAGGGCCTGCACTGTAACTTCACACCTTTGGCAAAAAATTACAGAACTCCAGTAAAAAAAATACAAACCAGTAGAACCAACATCACACATCATGAAAATCACTAAAAGGATGATGAAATGCCCAATTAGTAATTTTCTAGATAAATATGACTTCCACAGGAGGAAACTGAACCACTACCTCTACCAAGTGGCAGACCAACCAGGCTGTAATGAACTAGGTGAGCCAGCAGGCCACCAACAGAAACAGCCTGGTTAAACACACAACCAATACAAAGTCTGACACCAGGCTAGAAAAACCCTTGAGACTAGTCACAGGTGCATCACAGGTAAATAAATTACATTACACAGTCAAGCCTTACGTTCAAGACAACAAAGCTAATGTCAAGAACAAAAAGTCACAATACCGTGACTGGAACAATACACAAATATCCCGCACATAACAGAATGAAACTTATGGTGACATTTTGGTCCCACTTGGACCAGTTAATGGTCCAAGTGGGACCAAAATGTCATCGTAAGTATCACTGTCCTATGGATACCTGGATTATACCTGGAGAGGGTTTCGGGGGTCAACGCCCCCCGTGGCCCGGTCTGTGACCAGGCTTCATGGTGGATCAGGGCCTGATCAACCAGGCTGTTACTGTTGGCCGCACGCAACCTGACGTACGAACCACAGCCCGGCTGGTCAGGTACTGACTTTAGGTGACTGTCCAGTGACTTCTTGAAGACAGCCAGGAGTCTATTGGTAATCCCCCTTATGTATGCTGGGAGGCAACTGAACAATCTTGGGCCCCTGACACTTATTGTGTTGTCTCTTATCATGCTAGTGGCACCCCTGCTTTTCATTGGGGGGATGTTGCATCATCTGCCAAGTCTTTTGCTTACATAGGGAGTGATTTTCGTGTACAAGTTTGGTACTAATCCCTCTACGATTTTCCAAGTGTATATAATCATGTATTTCTCCTGCCTGCATTCTAGGGAATACAGGATAAGGAACTTCAAGCGTTCCCAGTAATTGAGGTGTTTTATCGCAGTTATGTGTGCTGTGAAGGTTCTCTGTACATTTTCTAGGTCAGCAATTTCACCTGCCTTGAAAGGTGCTGTTAGTGTGCAGCAATATTCCAGCCTAGATAGAACAAGCTACCTGAAGAGTGTCATCATGGGCTTTGCATCCCTGGTTTTGAAGGTTCTCATTATCCATCCAGTCATTTTTCTAGTAGATGCGATTGATACAATGTTATGGTTTTTGAAAGTGAGATCTCTGATGTTATCACTCCCAGGTCTTTTACATTAGTTTTTCTCACTATTGTGTGGTTGGAATTTGTTTTATACTCCGATATAGTTTTAATTTCCTCACGTTTTCCATATCGAAGTAATTGAAATTTCTCATCATTGAACTTCATATTGTTTTCTGTGGCCCATTTAAAGATTTGGTTGATGTCCACCTGGAGTCTTGCAGTGTCTTCAATAGAAGACACTGTCATGCAAATTCGGGTGTCATCTGAAAAGGAAGACACGGTGCTGTGGCTTACATCCCTGTCTATGTCAGATATGAGGATGAGGAACAGGATGGGAGTGAGTACTGTGCCTTGTGAAACAAAGCTTTTCACAGTAGCCGCCTCAGACTTTACTCTGTTTGCTACTACTCTTTGTGTTCTATTTGTTAGGAAATTATAGATCCATCTTCCAACTTTTCTTGTTATTCCTTTCTCTCTCATTTTGTGCACTATTACACCATAGTCACACTTGTTAAAGGCTTTTGCAGTCTGTGTATATAACATCTGCATTTTGTTTGTCTTCTAGAGCATCCAAAACCTTGTCATAGTGGTCCAGTAGTTGGGACAGGCAGGAGCGACCTGCTCTAAACCCATGTTGCCCTGGGTTGTGTAACTGAAGGGTATCTAGAGGAGTGGCAATCTTGCTTCTTAGAACCCTTTCAAAGATTTTTATGATATGGGAAGTTAGCGCTATTGGTCTGTAGTTCTTTGCTATTGTTTTACTGCCCCCTTTGTGGAGTGGGGACTATGTCTGTTGTTTTTAGCAGCTGTGGGACGACCCCTGTTTCCATGCTCCCTCTCCATAGGTGCAGGTTATTTGCGTAGAATTGATAAAATTTTGTCATAATGAATTCATTGTATTCTATACAAATAGTATTCTACACAATTGTATTCTACACAATTTTTACGTAAAACAAAATACACATTAAGATATTCAGTACAGAAGGGCCCTACACATACAGCTCCCACTTTTCAGTGTTCCACATTTTTGTTGGCTTTCATCTGAGTCACTGTTTATTATGCTTAGTGCTTTTACAGCTTTTCTGCTGTTATTAACCCTTTGACTGTTTCGGTCGTATATATATATATATCTTACATGCCACTGTTTCGGACGTATTAATACGCGTATATTCTAGCAGCTTCAAATCAAGCGGGAGAAAGCTGGTAGGCCTACATGTGAGAGAATGGGTCTGCGTGATGGGTGTGCGCAGTATGAAAAAAATCGGGGACTCAGTGGTGCATTGTGGGAACGCCATGTTTGTAGTCCTTGTTCACCATGCCTCGCGGTAAGAAGTACCTTACTCCCCGGCGAATTGGAGGTCTTCTCTTCCCAAGTGATAGTTCTAACAGCGATGGAAGTGCCAGTGAAAGTGAATTCCATGGTTTCAAAAGGGTGTGACCGAAAGCAGTGCCCAGGATAACGTAATTAGTGATGAAAACCCAGATGGCCCACAACCTTCCACCTCTGGTGCTGGGCCGTCTCATTCACGTTCACCTGTACCAGGACGAAAGAGGAAACTATTTCACCGTGTACAGGACTCAGATGTGAGCAGTGTAATTGATAATGATAGTAATTTCCAAGTTATTGAAAGCAGCTCGAGTTGTGACAGTGAGGGAGAATATTCTCCAGTGAAGCGGCAGTATGTACAACGCAACTTGCGTTCTGGTAGTGTGCCATATGCTATTCCAAGGAAAAGGAGTAAATCTCGGAGTACATCCCTTGGCCCTACACCACGAATTGATAGTGAAGATGATGCTTATGCCACATGTGTATAAGCACACTGTCAACACATACTGGTCGACGGAACGCCTGATTTCAACCCCAGGTTTTAGTGATATTATACCAGTGAATCGATTTTTGATACTGTTACGTATGCTACACTTCTCAGACAAAACAAGGGCTGACAGAAACAACAGGTTATATAAGATAAGGAATGTGTTCATGGACATGAAACAAAAGTGTTGTATGTATTTTTATCCCTTCAGGAAGCTTGTTATTGATGAGTCTTTGATTTTGTTCAAAGGCAGACTGTCGTTCAAGCAGTATATGTATACCAAGCAAGAGGAAATGCTTTGGTATAAAGTTATTTGTACTGTGTGATTGCAAAAGTGGTCTGGTTTTGGATATAATTGTGTACACTGGCAGTAATACATTGCAAGATACCAGGAAGTTATTGGGTATCTCTGGTGATGTGGTTAGAACAATAGTGGAACCATATCTTGGTAAGGGGCAAATATTGTATACTGATAACTGGTACACAAGCCCCTTACTCAGTGATTTCTTGCGAGTGAACATGACAGATGTGTGTAGCACAGTGCGTGGAAATCGTAAACATATGCCTAGGTTTGACGCAGGCACTCGCAGAAGTGAGGTGCAGGTGTTTGCTGCCAATGACATCATGTCATTTCGGTGGCAAGACAAACGTGATGTCACATTGTTGACATCAGTTCACCGACAAGAAATGGTAGACACTGGCAAGCAGAATAGAGAGAGACCAATGAACCTATTATAAAACCTGCAGCTGTGATGGACTACAACCTCAATATGCGCTTAATTAATGGACAAATGTGACATGCAGATTGGGTTTGCTGATTGTGTTCGCAAGAGTTATAAGTGGTACATAAAACTCTTTTTCCATCTTCTTGACATTTCCATGCTGAATGCTTATAATATGTACAAGTTGAAGACCAACAACAAACACAAATATGGTGAATTTTGTTTGTCAGTCCTCAGACAAATAATATTCAAGTACCAAGGAACAACACCTGCAATAGACCAGCGCCCACGAAATTATCAACACATGCCCTCTCGTCTGAGGCCTGGTGATCACTACTCCATACAACTGCCGGCTACTACTTTCAAGAAAAGTGCTCAGAAGAGGTGTTTTGTCTGCGCACATACCACAAAATGCCACAAAAATGCAGAGACACTCATTTTATGTGTGAGGAGTGTAAAACTCCATTGTGCATATACCCATGTTTCAAAGAATTCCACAAGCTACAGCAGTTCTAGGAAAGTGTCCAGTGACTGTACATTTGTATATATATTATAGAACAATAGTAATAAAAAAAATTTATTGTTGGTTTGTGTAAACAAGTTTTGTAAACAATATAATGATACTAATGTACAGTGGTCCCTCGGTTTTCGTGCATCTCTAAACTCAAACATTTATGTAAGTGTTTTTTCGTAAGTGCTGTTGCAAGTGTATTTTTGGGGGTCTGAAACAGACTAACCTACGTGACATTATTTCTTAAGGAAGTAAATTCGTTCGGTAATGGCACTTTAGCAGCATTCTGGAACGAATTTTCGGCGAAAACCGAGGGACCACTGTATATGCGATTATTGTGTTGCATACGAGTGTATATATATACAGTGGTACCTCGGTTTACGATGGTCCCCAAAATCGCCCTTTTATGTAAGTTTATTTTTTTAAATGCTTTTGTAAGTGTATTTTTGGGGGTCTAAAAGGACTAGTCTATTTTACATTATTCCTTATGGGGATAAATTCGTTTGGTAATGGCACTTGAACAGCATTCTTGAACGAAAAATTATCGTAAACCGAGGTACCACTGTACATTGCACCTTACTTTGGTCTCACAGGCCACATAAGTTACATAAAAAATAAAAGTGAAAAAAACAAGAAATCTACGAGTGAGCGGCATTCGCCACTGTTGCCATATGCGGCTCATTTTCTGCCAACTTTACGCCTCCATATCTCGGTAAGTACTGATCGCAAAAAAAAAAATTTAGGATAAAAACAATCAGAAAAATAATCTTAACATTTTGATAAGAAAATATAATTTTTTTTTTTTCGAATATTTTGCGACAACAGGAGACTACTCAGGATTAGGGGTTGCGACAGTCAAAGGGTTAATGTTTTTGTACAACAGTTGCATGAGGGGAGGGCAAATGGCATTTTAAGTAATGTATGCACTGTGTATTTATTTTACTTTGTTTTTTTTTATGCCTAGGTGTAGTGAGCACTTAACACATGATAGTGTAAACATGTTTCGGGTGTTTTAAATGCATTCAGTAATGAAAAACCACGATTTTCCACCCGCTGGTAATTTTTGCTTATCGTTTGGGGTCACGAACCTCAGGAGCTGTACAAACAGGACCCGCCTGTATTATGAAAAATAACAAACCTGTAGCTCTTCGTTTTCATTAATAAGCTTGAAGGACTCGTGGTCGGTGCCTAAGTCAACGCTGCGCAGGTCATTGTTAAGAATATCAGGGGTGTTGCTCTCTGTGGGGGAAACACACACACTGCTGTATATTACACTTAATATACAAATACAAATGAATAACTAAAGTGTAATGAACACTTGCCAATGCTCAATAGCAACCCACATGGAGTCAAGCACAGGAGGCTGACTGAGCTGCATATTTTGACCCCCTTCTGGGGTCAAAATATACAGATCAATTAACCTTGAATGTTTGACTCCATGTGGATTATTACTGAGCACAAATATGAATACTTTCTTTTCTGCAGTATACTGGCAATGTAGTTTACGTGTAAACTACATTTACGTGTAAACTACATTGTTAAGGCACAAAAGAAAGCATTTTGGCCTAATGCTTGAAGACTACTTAAGAGCTAGACAAGGGGTTATTAAGTAGCAGTTTTTAGATGCACAAAACTTCATTAAACCACAACATCTTAACCATAGTCACACACCATACCTCCTCAACAGGAAAACTTTGTCACACACCATACCTCCTCAACAGGAAAACTTCATCACACACCATACCTCCTCAACAGGAAAATTTTGTCACACACCATACCTCAACAGGAGAACTTCCAGTCATACACCATACCTCCTCAGTGGGAAATATTACAGGAATAATAACCACCACAGACCTATGTTTGTATTGTATTGTTGCTATACATTCAAATTCAAGTTTGTTTCCACATGATACATTGTTTATACAAAAATGAGTGAATTGCCTTCAGAAAGTCCATGGTTATGCGGAGCATTTTGGGCAAGCTTAAGCCTGGCATCAACATTTGGATGCCAGAAATTTACAAACTTACGGAGTGACAGGAGAGAATTGAAGGAGTGGTCGTAATTGGCCTCTGAAGCATAGGAAGCCAGGGAGCTCATGATGGCTGAACTAGGAGTAGGAGCAGAGGACGCCACTGATAAACCTGAAGAACATTACCATACTTGTTTAACACACAAAGTTATAGAATATTACAGTATTTTCTGGCATATAAGGCACACGAGTACATAAGACATATATGTAAGACGTTTCCAAGCATTGTAACGTAACGTTAGTAAACAACCACTAAAGCGCAACCCAAGGCCTATCCATGACCCTGACCTTGAGCATATGAGGTGCAGGCTGATTTTCCAAGAGTTTTTGTGGGAAAAAAAGGTTCACATTATATGCTGGAAAATACGATATATTGGCACTTTTACTCAAAATTAAAAAAATATATATTCCAGTTTTAGTGGAAAAATGAAGTTTCTTAAAAAAAGCCTTGAAATGGAAAAATTCTGATGTCACAAAATGCTTGGGAATAGGAGGGAATTATTATCTTCATTATATTTATAGGAAACTGAAAAACCCATAAGGGTTATTACATAATTATTATTATAATAATCAAAAGAAGCGCTATACCACAGGGGTCATACAGCGCAGGGTTATTACATAAGCATTGGGAAATGGGAGGTAATCAGGTTTGATCCAAGGAAGGAAAGGTTAGCTGCAATTCCTTGAATCAAGAGCCCTTCATTAGCAACAAGGCACACTCTTTGAGGGAAGTCTCTGAAGTGCATCAGAAATTATAAGTAACCCCTATGTCAGTCAACTGTTTAGTGAGAACTACCATTAGCCTGACCCATGACTGGGCTCCAGGAGTAGAAAAACTCTCGCAACTCATCAAAGGTATAGTACTATAGTTAGACATTAATTAAACACTTCGGTACACTAATATCTGTAACCATGATGACTGCCAAGCACGGAAACAATAACTAAAAGATCCAATGCTGGGAAACTTGTTTTAACATCAATAAAGAGAGAACTGCATGAAAACATTTTACCCAACACTTCAATACTTGCAGCAGGTCAAATGTTCTTACTGACACGTGGCTCGGGTCACGACCTCCAACACTGGTTTCTAACACATTTGCATAGCACTTTTTTATGTAACCTACAGGTACTGTAAACCCATGCGTTAATGTGCTAATATAACTAAGTGTGTGTTAAATCAAAATAAAGTTAAAAAAGCAGAAAAAACACTAATGTACTCAAGCGTACATCTAACTGTGTGTACAATTCACAGATATACTGCAATAAATATTGAAAATAAAGGATTTTATCTCTTACTGTATTTCAGAAATTTGTTACATCGATGAGTTACTGTCATTATATTTACTACTAGGTGAGGAGGGGCAGTAGATATATAATGAAAACCTGATCTTAACAATTCCAACACAGAGTAATAAACTTACAAGTTTTAACAATGATGCCGACCTTGGGATGGTGATTGGGGTAAAGCTATACATAAAAACTACAAGTCTCTAACCCTTTATTCATTAGAAAGTACAAGAAAATAAGTAAAACTTCTCACTTGACCTAGGTCATCACATGACCAATCTCAACAAAAATCATTAGAGAAGAAAAGTCACAATATCAAGACTGGAGACTCATAATGGACAAATAACCCTCACACAGGAGAAAGAAACTTAGGATGACATTTTGGTTTGGACTAGTTAATGATCCAAGTGGGACCAAAACATCTTAAGTTTCTCTCTCCTCTGTGCGGGTTATTTGTGTTCTTTGAGATTTATAACTAACCCACAAAACTGAAAACAAAAACTAAACACCATTTCAGTCCATCATTAACCATTATCAAACATCGTAACAAATGCAAAATCTGTTTGAGTCAAAATAAAACAGCAGGAGGAAGTCAGTTTATTTGAAGATCTGAAAAAAATGAAAAATCAGAAGGAAAATTTTCATTTTGTTTTCAAGGCTGATTTTGACAGCAAGAAGCATTACTATAATTTTTTAACCACAGGCTGTTTCCCACCAAGGTATGGTAACGTAGTGATGTAAACACATTCACCATTGTTCATTCAATAGTTGTCTTACCAGACTTGAATTTGAATAGATGTCACAATTCAAATGACTCTTTGAACTGCAACTTCGCTATCCATCCTTCAGAGTGCAGCCACTGTACTTTGCACCTCTCAGAGTGTAGCCACTACTTTGCACCTCTCAGAGTAGAGCCACTGTACTTTGCACCTCTCAGAGTAGAGCCACTGTACTTTGCACCTCTCAGAGTGTAGCCACTGTACTTTGCACTTCCAGACCTCAATTCCGGCTAATTGATTTCCCTTGATCCCTTCCTAAATGTCACCTTGCATACACTCCAGCAGAACACCAAATCATGGAAACTACTTGTCTCCACTCACTTCCATCTAACACACACTCATGCTACACTGAATTCTACACACACACTTAAAACAAGCGACCAGCCAAGGGTTCTGATAAACAAGGTGAAAATCCTTTCAAGAATATTTAATTGGCACTAGTCAAAGGTGGCTATACAGCTGTTATTGTTATTATTATTATTATTATTATTATTATTATTATTATTATTATTATTATTATTATTATTATTATTATGCTCATGAAGAAGTACTGTACTTGGGAAATGGGAAGCTACTGGGTTTACACAGAGTGAGTTTCAACTTACAAACAAGTTGTATTCCTGATATTCCAACTTACAAACATGTATTCCTGATATTCCAACTTACAAATAACTTGTATTCCTGATATTCCAACTTACAAACAAGTTGTATTCCTGATATTCCAACTTACAAACAAGTTGTATTCCTGATATTCCAACTTACAAACAAGTTGTATTCCTGATATTCAAACTTACAAACAAGTTGTATTCCTGATATTTCAACTTACAAACAAGTTGTATTCCTGATATTCCAACTTACAATTTTGTTTTTGTTTTTTGCAAAAAATACTCATTTTCGAAAAGAAATCAATGTCACAAAGAATTTATGTTTCACACACGTTCACAACTGTGGATGAACGGTGGTAAAAATTTAATTGGTTCCTAAATACTAAGTATACAGTACCACACACTATAAATTACAATTTTGTGAATCACCACACACTATGTTAATGGAAATAAATACACATGCTGAATAAAAAATAACCATTAACAAAGAAAAAACAGAGTTAATCTTCGATATAATGGAAAGTGACTGTAACAATAACAAATAAATCTACAAACAAGAGACTTTGTCCGATGTTTCAGAATCAAATGATCCAGCAAATTTTTGAAGTTCGTTAAATATAGGCCCATTATTGAAAGTTTACTATACTACAGTATACTTAGCCTTTATAATGAAGTCTCAGTATACTAGAGTGCACTTAAACCTTTACTGAAATAACAAATTATAGCACAGTGTACAGTATGCAAATAAAAATATTGGTAACACAATATTAAGACTAATGAAAATTGGTGGAATACTTGTCTAGTGAAACAAAAATATAGATTCCAACACCACCATGAAAACAATGTTAAAAAAAATCAAGATAAATAGATGAAATGCAAACATGGAATATACGTGAGCGGAGGCTACAAGGTTCCAATGTTATTATGATAACAAGAGGAAGCAGAACTCACAATAGATGAGAAGTTGGTAAAGATAAAGATCATGGTTAAGTGTATGGTAGTAGTAGCAGGATAGTACTGTAGTATGGTAGTAGCAGTAGTAGTAGGGTAGTACTGTAATATAGTAGTAGGGTAGTACTGTAATATGGCAGTAGTAGTAGGGTAGTACTGTAATATGGCAGTAGTAGCAGTAGGGTAGTACTGTAATATGGTAGTAGTAGTTGTAGGGTAGTACTGTAATATGGTAGTAGTAAGATAGTACTGTAATATGGTAGTAGTAAGATAGTACTGTAATATGGTGGTAGTAGTATGGTAGTACAGTAGTATGGCACAGACAGACAGTGGAGGATCAATGGCAGGTGCAGCCTACAGTCAATACATATAAGGTATATGCAATATATTGTATGTATATACAAACTGCGTGTCGTAAGAGGCGACTAAAATGCCGGGAGCAAGGGGCTAGTAACCCCTTCTCCTGTATATATTACTAAATGTAAAAGGGAAAACTTTCGTTTTTCATTTTGGGCCACCCCTCTTCGGTGGGAAACGGCCGACGTGTTGAAAGAAGAAAGAATATACAAACTGATACTGAAAAATTCATGCATATTAATGCTCAAAAAATGCAAAATAAAATCCATTTTTTATACACAATGGATGCTTAGGGGTCCCCGCCCCATCACACCTGTAGGCTCTGGAATAACTGCCCTTCCAGCCATTACGTTAAGCCACCACTAATAGTAGAGACATAATAGTTAAATTTCATTATAGTAACTATTCAGTCCATAGCAAACTGAAGAATAAAAAGGCATGATACCGTGACTGGAACAATACAGAAATAACCCGCTCATAAGAGACCAACTTATGACGACATTTTGGTCTGACTCGGAACATTAACTAGTCACACAGAAGTGTGAAGAAAAGCTTGTGTGTGACTAGTTAATAGTGCCAGGGTGGACTGAAATGTCGTCATAAGTTTCTTTCTTTTATGTGAGGGTTGTTTGTGCATAGCAGATTGGTACCGTATTTTGCGGCTTATTAGACGCATGTTTTTTTTTTCCATAAAATGTCTCCAAAAACCACTCTGCGTCCTATAAACTGAAGGTCAGTGACGGAAGCTATAAGTTTGGGGTGTCGGGTGGGCTGTAGCTCTCCCAGTTACATCTGATGCTGAGCCATTGAAACTAAAACAAGTCTTATAAGCCACGAAATATGGTAAGCAGATTTACACTGCATATCTGTCTTCAGATTAGAGGACAGAGGCTCGAGATTCTCCTTTAGCACTTCATATAAATATTTTAATATGGTAATGGTAATCAATCCATAATCTATTAATATCTTAACACTGTACTGCTATGTTTTACTGCAGCGTTATTGTGATTTTCACACATACTTTTTCCTCGTGTTTTAAACTCAGTGTTCAGCCTATTAAAATATGCAGTCAGCCCTTATAAAGCTCCTATATGTAGTGCAATTTTTCATAAATGTGGAAGAAATAGTACTACGCATCCAAAATCGAACAATACATGTAAAGGCCTCCATAGTACATGCTAGTATTAAATTTTCAAACCACTTATTCAACAGCATTTACAAAAAATTGCACTAAATAGAAGAGCTGACTGTAGCACTGTGTCTATAAAGAATAAAAAGTCACAATACCGTGACTGGAACAATACACAAATAACCCATACACAGGAGAATGAAACTTAAGATGTTTCAGTCCAATGTAGACCATTAACCAGCGTGTGACTAGTTAATGGTCCACGTCAGACCCAAACATTGTCTTAAGTTTCTTTCTCCTATGTGCGGGTTATTTATGTACTACGTCTGAAGACACTGCATTGACTAACCATTACAAGGAATTCAGTAGAGAATTAGACATACAGTGGTACCCCGAGTTTCGTACTTTATTCGTTCCAGAAGGCTGCTCGAGTGCCGTTACCGAACAAATTTGTTCCCATAAGGAATAATGTAAATTAGATTAGTCCGTTTCAGACCCCCAAAAATACACTTACATAATTGTTCGAGTTGGAAGCAGTACAAAACTCGGGGTACCACTGTACAGTGGACCCCCAAGTATCGTAAGGCTCATATTTCGTAAAAATCGTGTTTCGTAAGCTTTTTTCGATTTCGTGTATCGTAAAATCCCTCGTGTTTCGTAACGTATTAGACCTGTCCGCCTGCTCCGCGCCTGCGCAGGACGCCCGCCAGTGAAGCGTTGTTTACCATTGAGAGAACATTACCCAGCGTGCTCTTTCAAACATTCAAAATACATTT
>WNWK01037142.1:0-18691 GCA_009830355.1 Cherax destructor | reverse complement strand
GATATTGCCCTATAGTTGTTTATGTCTGGGGGGTCACCCCTTTGTGTATTGGTGTAACCCTCTTTTGAGTAGTGTCGGGAAAGTGCTAGTTTCTAGTGTTTTTGTTAAAAGTAATGAAATAGCATGTGAAAGGACATGGGCTGCTCGCTTGTATAATAGGTGGACTTGAGACAGACTCCTGATTTATTTTTAAGTGACTTGATTATCATGGTGACTTCAGTGGGCTCAGTAGGTGCAAGATAGAAGGAGGATGGAAAATTCCCATCTAGGTAATCACTTGCTCGGGCGTTGGTACATGGGATTTTACTGGCAAGATTTGATCCTATGGTTGAGAAGAAGTCATTTATCTTGTTTACTGTATCAATAGGCTGTTGTGGTGTTTCATTTGGTTTAGTTAGGACAATATCCCTAGTTTTTTTCAGTTTGTGGGTGCCCAGAATCTGTGAGAGTGTTTTCCAGGTCTTTTTTTATATCTCCTCTTGTTTCAGTGAATCTGCTGGAGTAGTACAATTGTTTGGCTTTTTTTATTAGTTTGGTGAGAACTGATGAATAGTGTTTAATAAAATCTTTGTGTATATAAAGCCCTGTCTATACTGCTTTTCATATTGATGTTTCTTGTTAATGAATTTTAGTAAGTTGTTAGTTAGCCATGGGCAACCTAGCCGTTTATTCGTAATCTGTTTCATCTTTATAGGACAATGTTTGTTATATAGTCTAAGTAATTTATTAAAAAAATTGTCTGACCAATCATCGATACCCTTGGCATTGGAGAATTCTATAGCCCAGTCAACTGTCTCTAGCTCTGCTGTGAAGTTATTTATTGAGGCCTCGTCATGGAGTCTAAATGAAACTTTGGTGTATTCTAGTGGTGGTTTACTAATGTTTGTTAAGAGGAAGGTGGGGTAGTAGTCTGCAGTGTTGTTTGTTATTATCCCTGATTTAACTGGGGCTAGGATATTGGTCCATATATGGTCGATTATGGTTGCACTCGTCTCAGTAAGCCTGGTTGGTTTAGTTATTGTTGGTATGAGAAGTGCAGTGGACCCTCGGAAATCGAACACCTCGGCAATCGAACAAATCGGAAATAGAACAACAAATTTTATTTCGGTAATCGAACACTTTCCGCCAATCGAACAAGTGCGTACCAGACCTGTCCGCCCAGGCGCGCTTGGGTGTCTCACCGTGCAAGCGTCGGGAGCCAGTCTAGCATTGTTTATACTTGAGTAAACATCACCCTGCACGCTCATCCAAACATTTCACAATTAATTAATTGTTTGGAGTTTGTTCATTAAGTGCGACTGTGAAATAAGCTACCATGGATCCCAAGAAAGTTCCTAGTGGTACCCCTGTGGTGAAGAGAGTGAGAAACACCATAGAGGCAGGCAGGGGTAGAGGCAGGCAGCAGTAGAGGAAAGGCAGGGGTAGAGGCAGGCAATGGTAGAGGAAAGGCAGGGGAAGAGGCAGGCAGGGGTAGAGGCAAGCAGCAGTAGTGGAAAGGCAGGGGGGAAGAGGCAGGCATGGGTAGAGGCAGGCAGCAGTAGAGGAAAGGCAGGGGTAGAGGAAGGCAGGGATAGAGGCAGGCAGGGGTAGAGGAAAGGCAGGGGAAGAGGCAGGCAGGGGTAGAGGCAGGCAGGGGTAGAGGAAAGGCAGGGGTAGAGGAAAGGCAGGGGTAAAGGCAGGCAGCGGTAGAGGAAAGGCAGGGGTAGAGGCAGGCAGGGGTAGAGGCAGGCAGGCAGGCAGGGGTAGAGGCAGGAAGCGGTATAGGCAGGCAGTGGTAGAGGCAGTCTTAATGTAGAGTGAGAGGTGAGTAAACAAGATTAAATGAATAAACGAGAAAGAATGAGTGTGTAGAAGAGGTTCGCGAGTTTTGTAAACAAACCAGTTGTTGCTGCTGTTGCTGTTACCAGCCTGGACGCGAATGAATTCTGTTCACTCCATGAAGCCGACTGGAAAAACATCTCATATTTATGTTAATTTATATGTTTATATGTTACGTAGTGTGTTTATTATATAATTTTGAAAAAATATCATAAATGGATTAAGCCAACTGTCTATATTAACGTTTTATATGCCTCAGAGTGATTATTATTGTGCTATTATTATCGTTATTAATATGGCATCTTCAAGACTAATAACACACTCTTAGTGATTTTAATGTGTTCCTGCATGCCAGCCCAGCCGCAAGTTGTGGAGTTTAAAGCAGTTAAGTTCAGTGACAAAGTGTAGCATTAAGAGTATAGCGATTAAGCTATAGAAAAAGGACGAAACGAAATAAACTCCTGACAGCATAAGCCGCTCTGCCTATCTTCTGCAAGGTATGTAAATGGTGTATGTACACCTGTTCATTTGTACATTATGGTTTTCTTATGAAAGAAGTGATCTAATGCAGTTAGCATTACAAACTCCGTTTTCTCTTATACTAACACGTCTGAAGGAGGAAAGAATGGGAAGATGTTTTCATAGCTGGAGCAAGAATGTCCTCCAGCACCATCCTCCCCCGCCACCACATTCGTAATGACATACAGTGGACCCCCGAGTAACGAGCACCCCGGAAATCGTACAATTATGTAAGTATAATATTGTAAGTGCTTTTGTAAGTGTATTTTTGGGGGTCTGAAATGGACTAACCTACTTGACATTATTTCTTAAGGGAGTAAATTCGTTTGATAATGGCACTTGAGCAGGTTTCTGGAATGAATTTTGCTCATTACTCGGGGGTCCACTGTACTACATATTTTATTCATTCTAGAATGTATATCAGATTTTTGTTATTTATATTGTTTATTATGTTATATTGGATGAATTGTGATAGATAAATAAGCCATAGAGTTGATAATAGCATCACATTGAAGTACTATTTTTCATGCCTCCTGACAGCAGGAACGATTTAATTGTATTTCCATTATTTCTTATGGGAAATATTGATTCGATTTTCGAACATTTTGAATTAAGAACAAGCTCCTGGAACGGATTATGTTCGATTTCTGAGGGTCCACTGTGTGTTGTTCATATTGTTGATGAAATCAGTTACTGGCTGGTCATCTGGTAGGCCAAGGTTGATGTTGAAGTCTCCAGCTAAGATAAGGTGGTGTTTGTTCATTTGTTGTTTGTTATTAGCATTTTTAGTTTATCACTAAAATTTGGGATGTTTGTATGAGGCATCCAGTAAATGGCCCTGATTGTTTGTTCATTTGGTTGTTTGTTATTAGTTTATAGCTAAAATTTGGGATGTTTGTATGAGGCATTCAGTAAATGGCCCCGATTGTTTGTTCATTTGGTTGTTTGTTATTAGAATTTTTAGTTTATCGCTAAAATTTGGGATGTTTGTATGAGGCATCCGGTAAATGGCCCCGTTTGTTATAGGAGTCTTGAGGTTTTTTGCAGTAAAATTAGCAAAAATATATTCTCCATATTCATCACTATAGCAAGTGGTGTTACAACAGGATATTTCATTAGAGTAATAGATTGCAATACCACCCCCAACTTGGTGTGGTCTGCAGTTGTGGATTGCTGTGTATCCTGGTAGTGAGTAGATATCTATTGTATCCTGCTTAAGCCAGGTTTCAGTAAGAACAATACATGTGAAGGTTGTCTTTAGGGAATCAAGGAGGACAAGGAGGTCATCATAGCGTTTGCTTAACCCTTTGACTGTTTTGGTCATATGTATACGTCTTACGAGCCACTGTTTCAGACGTATATATACGTACTCAAAAATTCTAGAGGCTTCAAATCAAGCAGGAGAAAGCTGGTAGGCCCACATATGAGAGAATGGGTCTGTGTGGTCAGTGTGCGCTGTATAAAAAAAATCCTGCAACACGCAGTGCATAATGAGAAAAAAACTCTGATCGTGTTTTTGGATTAAAATGCCGACTTTGAGGTGTCTTTTCGTATAGTATTTATGGGTGTATTCTCTTTCGTGGTCTCATTTGATAGAATGGAAAACATACTACAGAAATAGAGATGATTAAATTAATTTTTTGTGAATATTTTTGGGTGTCTGGAACGGATTAATTGTATTTACATTATTTCTTATGGGAAATAAGGGTTCGACTTTCGAACACAATTCGAGTTAAGGGCTAGTTCCTGGAACGGATTATGACCAAAAGTCGAGGGTCCACTGTATAGACAATCTTTTTCTGAAAGTAATTACACAAAAAATATGAAATTTGACATTAAAATTATGGAATTATGCAGGTGCAAAGTTGGTGGTCTGGGTGCAATTCTGCTCACTTCAAGTACTGTTTTCAATAATACCATTGCATCATGTGTGCTAAAATGTTAGCATGCTGGAGACAATGTATATATACAAATTGAGAGGGTTGAAATGATTGTACCTGTCCATGAGAGGGACTCCCACCAATGTTTATATACCCTCTGAATAATAAAGGTTAAAAAATGAAAGAAACCTGGATGTAATTTGTATACAGTACCCACTTCATATATACGTATTTGTGCATCAGTTTAGTTGGTACACTTGTATTTTGTAATAAACAAACTAGGACGTGTGAGAGGATTTGTTGTGGTCAGTGGTGGTGTTAAAAGCTCAAGCCTCCGACCCACCTTCTCCTACAGACTGGTATTTTTATTGTTCAAAATGCAAGGGAAATAATAATTTTATTATATTCCTTTATTAATAAATTTATTAACATGTATTAAATAGTTCATACAGTGGAACCCCGGTTAACGAACACCCCGGAAATCGTGCAATTATATGTAAGTATAATATTGTAAGTGCTTGTGGAAGTGTATTTTTGGGGGTCTGAAATAGACTAACCTAAATGACATTTTTTCTTAAGGAAGTAAATTCGTTCGGTAATGGCACTTGAGCAGGCTTCTGCAATGAATTTTTTTCGTTAACCGGGGTTCCACTGTATTTACAAAAGCATTCTGGTAGTGAGATGGACACAACGACTCTTGGGTTGTCACAGCTCTCAACCCAACAATAACATGATTAGAAATTTGTGAAGATTTTCTTGTGATTTTTACCATTTTTTCATGCTTTCTTTTATTTATATTAAGGTGGGTATTACTCTGGACACATTTACTTAGTAAAAAACTTTGTCTTAACTGGTAAATTTTTTACTGAATGCTGCAGCAGGTAATAGCTGTGTTGCTGCTTTTCATATGTTTACATGGGTACTGTACAGGATCACATCAACCCTTCCCGCACATTTCCAGATCAACAAGCAATGACAACTACAGTGAATACGTTCTTCTGGGGCCTTGAGCAGCTCATGATGCTTTACCATCAGCTGTATGAAGTAATGCAGGGTAATGAGAGACCAAAGATACATTACAGAATTTCTCACTGCTCCAGTACAACCACTGACTTTAGTGCCAAAGCTTCAACCATCCACCTCAGCAAACAATCTACAACCTTCCACCTCAGCCCAGTAGGGCCACAGAATCAATAACAAACACCAGTAACCACAATTTAAGGTAAGAAATATTATTTCTGTAACATCTGTAGCCTTAATTAATGCACTAAACATAATAAATCCTGACAACCATCTACAATTACATTATGATTTTTATTTGTTTACAATTTGGAGACCTAAAAAAAAAAAGTTGTTTGCCTTTTTTGGGGGGAGGGGGGGTCCAAGTACCCATAAGTTCTTCAATTTGTTTTTACACAATTTTCAGGAATGTAACTCGTACCATGTTAATCAACAGTCTACTGCGTACTCCAGAAGTCCTGGGTACAATGAAACTTCTATTTAATGGGCTCCCCACTTAACAGATCTGGGAAACTGCAAACAAAATAAAACTGGCCGGATTACAAGTGAACCCTGCAAGTTATAAGCTTTGTAATCCACATGATTTGAAGACCATCAAGCTAATACAGTCATACCTCGGTTAACGTTATTAATCCGTCAGAGAGGGCGTATCTGTAACCGAATCAATCGTTAACCGAATCAATTTTCCCCATAAGAAATAATAGAAATAAAATTAATCCGTTCCGGACTTCCAAAAGTGGTAAAATAAAATATTTTTTAGAACTTTTTGACATTAAATAATACACAATTTAATGAACATTAAAGAAATTACATGTAAATATAGTACAATAACATGTCACTTACATTTATTGAAGAGTTGTTGATGTGTGGAGGATGGGAGGAGGGGAAAGGATGGAGTATAGTATGCTAGTGTTTGGAAGGGGAATCCCCTTCCATTAACACTGCAGGTGGCAAGTTCTTTTCTGGGGTTACTGGCCTTTTCCTTTTAATGCCACACTCCCTGCATGTCTGCTACACTCCCTGCATGCCTGCTACACTCCCTGCATGCCTGCTACACTCCCTGCATGCCTGCTACACTCCCTGCATGCCTGCTACACTCCCTGCATGCCTGCTACACTCCCTGCATGCCTGCTACACTCCCTGCATGCCTGCTACAATCCCTGCATGCCTGCTACAATCCCTGCATGAATGCTACACTCCCTGCATGAATGCTACACTCCCTGCATGAATGCTACACTCCTCATGACACTCCTGCATGAATGCTACACTCCCTGCATGAATGCTACACTCCCTGCATGAATGCTACACTCCCTGCATGAATGCTACACTCCCTGCATGAATGCTACACTCCCTGCATGAATGCTACACTCCCTGCATGAATGCTACACTCCCTGCATGAATGCTACACTCCCTGCATGAATGCTACACTCCCTGCATGAATGCTACACTCCCTGCATGAATGCTACACTCCCTGCATGAATGCTACACTCCCTGCATGAATGCTACACTCCCTGCATGTATGCTACACTCCCTGCATGTATGCTACACTCCCTGCATGTATGCTACACTCCCTGCATGTATGCTACACTCTTTATCACAGGGCTGGCACTAGGAGCTTTCTTTGGACCCATGGTAGCTTATTTAGCAGTTGCAAGCACTAAAAACAGTGGAATAATGACAATATACTGGTATGAATGCGTGGGTAGTGGTCGCTCACTTTTAAACAATAGCATACTGACGCTCCCTGGAGTGCCCGCACAGCTGGGCGCCACGTGGACGTGTCCGGGACGAATATCGTAAACCGAGTCAATATTTTGACGTAAAAATGTATCGCTAACCGAATTTATCGTTATCCGACGCCATCGTTAACCGAGGTATGACTGTAGCTTTAATGATTTATGTTTTTTCCAATTTAGGGGATGGTACACATCCCCTAAATTGAAAAATATCCATAGTATTTCAATCAAAATGTGCTCATTCATTTCTATAAATGCCAATAACAAGCAGATCAGAGCAATGTTTACAGAGATATGATGGCCCAAATTTTTTTAAATAACTCTTATATGCAAAGTACTACTATTCTATTATTCATGGCTTCCGGAGTTACCGCACCTTCAGGACTGTAACCCACACTATTCTTAAATTATGAAGATTTAACTAAGAATAACCCAACAAAACCAAAAAGTATCCTTTATCTCCAAATAGTGACACTGGCATATGAAAAAAGTATAAAAATAAAAATACTGTACAATATATCATGGGAGTGCAATATTATTATTATAATCAAGGAGGAAGCTCTAAATCTATAGGATTATATAGCACCTGTGGGGAAGATGTGGAAGGCATTCAGGCTTAATTCAGGGAACTTGAGCACAGATCCAATTCCCTAGATCAAGAGCCCCTCACCAGCATCAAGGAATATTCCTTGAGGGGTGGAAGTGCAATAAATGTAAGATTCCAGACAGGATTCCTATATGGTAGATGTATAATATGCCCAAATTATGTAATATTTCATGTTTGCACACAAAGAGGAAAGGTTCATTATGGTTCATGCAGTAGGGGCCCTATAAGATACATAAAATCCAGGACAGTTAAAGTCTAACTGTTACACACTGATGGTGCTTCTCAGATACAATAACACCAATAACAGAGACAGAACCATACAAGAATTAAGCCAGCAAATCAAACATCAGTAATATTAAAATATACAACAAACACTAGCATCAACTACGAGCATGTAACATTGTACTACGTGATACTACAAACGCTGTAATCCACATACTATATCCTTCACTTCAACTTTACCAGCCCAATCAACACTTAGATTAACTAACACCTGCACTGCATTAACCCTTTGACTGTTTCGGTCGTATATACATGTCTTACGAGCCAGTGTTTCAGACATATATACAGTGGACCCCCGAGTAACGAACACCCCGGAAATCGTACAATTATGTAAGTATAATATTGTAAGTGCCTGTGGAAGTGTATTTTTGGAGGTCTGAAATAGACTAACCTACGTGACATTATTCCTTAACCCTTTCGGGGTTATGGTCGTACAAGTACGCTTTACGCGCTGTGGTTATTGACGTACTAGTACGCATAAATTCTAGCGCCTTCAAATTAAGCGCGAAATGGCTGGTAGGCCTAGTGGTGAGAGAATGGGTCTGCGTGGTCAGTGTGCGCAGTAGGTAAAAAATCAGGGACCCAGTGGTGCATTGTGGGAACACTATGTTAGTACACCCTGATCACCATGCCTGGTGGTAAGAAACTCCTCACTCCTCGGCGAATTGGAACACTTTTGTTCCCCAGTGACAGGTCTAACACCGATGGGAGTGTCAGTGATGATGAGTTTCAAGGTTTTGAGGAGGTTGTGACCGAAACTAATGACCATAATACCGGTAATATTGAGGAAAACCCAAGCAACCCTCAGCCGTCCACCTCCGGTGTTGTGGCATCTTGTTCACACTCAATTGTTCCAAAACGAAAGAGGAAACTGTTATTTACTCATATCCCAGACTCTGATGTGAGCAATGGCGATGATAGTGAATATGAACTCCAAGCTCTTCAAAACAGTTCCAGTAGCGAGAGTGGAGCAGAATATTCTCCAGTGAAGCGTCAGTATATACGACGGTATATGCTCTCTGGTAGCGTGCCATATGCTGTTCCAAGGGGAAGGAGTACATCTCGGAGTACATCCCGTGGGCGTACAACAGGAAGTGATACTGAAAATGAAGACGATAGTGTTCCAATTGGAATGAGAAATGTGCATGCATCTGGTAGTGGTAGTGGTGGTGGTGCCAGGCGCGAGGCACCAGCAGTGGACCATGCTGGCACCGACGCCGCTGAGTCATCTCAGCGGCCATCCTCACCCACCCACCAACCCCCACAACCACAGCCTCCACTTCCACAACCCTCACAACCACCTGTAAATATCCAGTACCCACCAGCAGACCGCACCTGGGATTGGCAGGACGCTGACAATTTTATTCCCAATCCCCATCAGTTTGATGAAAGTCCAAGTGGAATACGCCCATCTTGTCCACTTGGGAACAATGCCAGTGAACTGGAATGTTTCGAGTTATTTTTTCACGATCCCATGATGGAAATTATTGTCAGGGAAAGCAACAGATACTACGAGTACACCATGGCAAACACAATACTTTCACCAACATCACGCCTCAACAGGTGGAAAGAGGCAACTGTGGCTGAGATGTACTTGTTCTTTGCCACAATAATGCTTATGCCACATGTGTATAAGCACCGTGTCAAATCCATGACTGGTCGCACAGGACTGCTTACTGATTCACTAGACAAACCATCTGAAATCGTTTATAGTTGAATGTATTTTTTCAAAGGAGTTCTATGATTTATCCCTCAGAGCTGTTATGATGCTCCACTTTTCTAGTTCAAAAGCTAGAGTCGACAGAATATCCCAAGTATATAAAGATTAGGTATTTTGTTTCTGTGTTTCTACAGTAAATTGTATTGCATTTTGTACACTCGGAAGTATTACATTGAAGATCCCAGAGTTTGTTCAGGTGATGTGTTAGAACAAGATGGAACCTTTGGAAAGGTAAAGTTGCGTCATTTAGCGTGTACTGTAGGATATTATGTTCACTGGAATAATCATTGAAGATACAGAGTTACTGGATATCTTGGTGAGGTTAAACAATGAATAGAACTAATCTTGGGGAAATACATAGACGTCATTTGCCTGGGTAGTTCCTCCGTAAAAGCGTGTTAGATAATTTTTTAATAATTAAAAGAACTAATGGGAAATCGTTCGAGTCCCACAAACAAGTTTTAGACCAAGATCTTACAAAAATAAAAGTGAATATGTAATTGTAGTTCATTATCCTGATGTATTATGTTGTTTTTACTGCTTAAGACTACAAATGTAATAGAAATAATAGTATTTACCTTAAATTGTGGGTGCTGGTGTTTGTGGATGATTGTGAAGAGAATGGAGAGTTATGCTGTGGCCCTACTGAGGCTGAGGTGGATAGTAGAAGTTCTTGAACTGAAGTCATGGTTGAACTGAGTGTCTTAAACTTAAGTCAGGTCAAGTCAGTCAGTAAGTCAGTCAGTCAGTCAGTGTCAGTAAGTCAGTCAGCCATTCAGTAAGTCAGTCAAGCTTCATTCAGTAAGTCAGTCACAGCCTTTTTCAGTAAGTCAGTCAAGCCATTCAGTAAGTCAGTCAAGTCATTCAGTAAGTCAGTCAAGTCATTCAGTAAGTCAGTCAAGTCATTCAGTAAGTCAGTCAGTCATTCAGTAAGTCAGTCAAGTCAGTCAGTCGTCATTCAGTCAGTCACAGTCAGTCAGTCATTCATCAGTCAGTCAAGTCAGTCAGTCAGTCAGTCATTCAGTCAAGTCATTCAGTCAGTATTAGTCAGTCAGTCATTCAGTCAGTCAGTCATTTAGTCAGTCAGTCAGTCATTCAGTCAGTCAGTCATTCAGTCAGTAAGTCAGTCAGTCACAACTTATTTTCATCTTTTATGCTGTACAAAGTCACTTCATTAGGCCACAGGATTATGTCTTGTCTAATATTTTGTTTTCTTCGTTAATTCAAGATCAAAAACAATTCACTCTTATTCTTCACAAACACAGCTGGCTTGTAGCAGGACTTCTGCCTTGAGCTATGAAATACGTCGAATGCTGGGATGGTGGGGTCCGGGTGGCTGGGGAGGATGGCGGTGGTGTCCCGCTGAACCACAACAAGGCGTCTGCTTGTGAGAATGGTTATTTGTTTTTCCTTCCCACAAACTGTAAGTAAGTTTATTCAGGTATACACAGATACAGTTACGAAGATTATCATACATAGCAGCATATGTGTAGAGAATCTAGGATAACCCAAAAGTCAGAGTGACTTAGTATTAACATTGACTGACTTTTTTGGGTTATCCTAGGTTCTCTACACATATGCTGCTATGTATGATAATGTATGTAACTGTACTCACCTAATTGTGGTTGCAGGGGGCGAGACTCAGCTCCTGGCCCCGTGTATCTGAATAAACTTACAGTTTGCAGGAAGGAAAACAAATTCCCTTTTCCTCAAAGCATGAGGATTCTTAGGCAGTAAATAACCATGGGCTTTTTTTTTTTTTTTTTTTTTTTTTTTTTTTTTTTTTTTTTTTTTTTTTTTTTAAAAAAAAAAAAAAAAAAAAAAAAAAAAAAAAAAAAAAAAAAAAAAAAAAACGCTGCTTGTAGAAGGTTATTTTTTCCTCCTGCCCAAAACTGTAATATCATTTATTCGGTAAGATGATAAGTGTCGAAATCTTAAATGTGCATACCTAGCAACATAATGTGCTAAATGACATTCTAGATATTACATACTGATAACTGTCAAGCCTCCCAGTGATTTCTTGCAGTGAACTTGACAGATGTATCGTAAGGTTCATCTAACATATGCTCTAGAGTCAACTGACTGGCACTCGTAGAGTGGGTTGCAGGGTTCGATGACTCATGGCATTTCGTGGCATGACACGGATGTCATCATTGTCATAATTCACTAACGAATGCAGTGGCAGGCTGCAGAAAGACCAATGAACCCATTCTAAAACCTCAAACTGATGGATTACCTCAATATGGCAGTGGACAAATGTGCATCAAATTGGTTTCATTGTGTTTTCAAAAGTTACAAGTGGTAATAATCTCTTTTTTACATTGACATTACCATGTCAATGCTATAATATTTAAAGTTGAAACCACAACAACCACATATGGCAATTTCGTTTACTGTCATCAGCAATACAACAAGGAGCAACACCTGCAATAGAAACCCGCCCAACACCAGGTTATCAACACCTTCCTTCTCTCTGAGGCCTGGTGGTGAACACTTCCTAACAAAACTGCCTGCTACTGCTTACAAGAAAAGGCTCAGAGGAGGTGTTTTGTCTGTGCACATACAAAAAAACGCCCACAACAACGCAAAGACACTCATTTTATGTGTATGGAATGTAAAACACCACTGTGCATGGAACCATGTTTCAGAGACTTCCACAGGCTCAGAACTCTAGAAACATGTCCAGTGACTATATATATGTATATACATGATTGAACAATGAAAATAAACAATATTTGTTATTGTGAATAACTGTAAATAAGTTGTGTAAACAAAATAGTGATAAGAAACTTTATGTAATTATTGTGAATACTAGCGAGTGAATATTTGAAAAACAGCACTTATATTGGTCTCATAGGCCATAAAAGTTATTTGGAGAAAAAAAAAAATCAGAAAACAACTTCAAGAAAGAAAAAAGAAAATTACCGGCCAACCGGCAGTTACCGATGTTGCCGGCACCAGTTCATTTTTCGTCAACTTCAATCCTCCATATTTCGGTGAGTATTGATCGCAAAAATGTAATATTTAGCCTATTAGATTTAGAAAAAAAAACTATCATTTCATAAGAAAATTTTTGTTTTTGTTTTTTTTGAAATTCGTGGACCCTGAGAACGAGTTTCAGAGAGACCCCTTGGACCCCCAAAGGGTTAAAAAGTTTCCTAGATTCTAGAACTTCAGAGATGGTTTTCCATATCTTGTTCATATCCCTTTTTATGTCATCAAATCTGTTTTCGTAATGCAACTTTTTGGCGCTTTGTATTAGATTCGTAAGTGTCGACGAGTATCATTTCGTCTGTTCCTTCGTTATTTGACCCAGTCTGTACTGTTTTTGATGTAGATGTTTTTCATTAATTGAAGTGAGGATGCTGTTTGTAAGCCAGGGGCTGTCTAGTCTCTTGGTTGTGATTTGCTTTGTTTTTATTGAACAATGTCTGTTATAGAAGTTTTATTTGTTTTGTAAAAAACTTTTTACACATTCGTCAATATCGAGGCTAGGTGCTACCTCACTTTGCCAGTCAATGTTATTTAATGCCGAAATAAAATTATCTACGGAAGTTTCGTGATGTAGTCAGAAAGAGATCTCACTTGTGTCCTGTGGGAGTTTACATAAGGTGGGATAGTGGTGTGTGGAGTTATCTGTGATAATGCTGCTCTTAGTGGGGATATTGTGTTGGTCCAGATATGGTCAAGTAGCGAGGCACTTGTCTCGGTGATTATTGTTGGCTTGGTTATAGATGGTAGGAGTAAGCAGTTGCTCATAGTGTTAGTGAATTCAGTTACTTGTGGGTTGTCTTCATGGATGAGGTTAATGTTGAAGTCAACTGTAAGTAGTATCAGGTGGTGTTTATTCATCACTGCATCAGTTATCATGTTTCTTATGTTTTCGTTAAATGTGTAAATATTTGAGTGAGGTACTCTGTGGATAGCTCCAACTGATATGTATTTTTTTAGGTTTTGACTTGAATTTTGCAAATGTATATTCGCCATTTTCATCCCTGGTGCAGGTAGATTTGATGCATTCAAGTTCATCAGAGTAATAGATTGTTGTGCCACCTCCGATTTGATCGAGCCTACAGTTGTGTATGGCTGTGTAACCAGGTGTAGCAAAGATGCCTACAATGTCATGTTTAAGCCAGGTTTCAGTAAGAGTAATGATTGACAAACTTGTATATAGAGAATTGAATAATGCTGGGAGGTCATCAAAGTGTTTATTCAATGACCTGACATTATAATTGAATACTGTTATACAGTCATACCCGTGTTACGATGCTGTCATCTTACGTTATTTTCGAGTACCGATATTTATAACGTAAAAAATTGATTGCGATTAACGATGTTTGCTTCGTGTAACGACATTCGTACCGGACATGTCCGCTTGGCGCCCAGCTGAGCGCGCACTCCAGGGAGCGTCAGTGTACTATTGTTTACAAGTGAGAGCGACCACCCACCCACACCCACGCATTCATACCAGTATATTGTCATTATTCCACTGTTTTTAGTGCTTGCAACTGCTAAATAAGCCACCATGGGCCCCAAGAAAGCTCCTAGTGCCAAGCCTGTGGTAAAGAATGTGCAGGGAGTGAAGCATTCATGCAGGGAGTGTAGCATTTATGCAGGGAGTGTAGCAGGCATGCAGGGAGTATAGCAGGCATGCAGGGAGTGTAGCAAGATGCAGAGAGTGTGCAGGGATGCAGGGAGTGTAGCAGGCATGCAGGGAGTGTAGCAGGCATGCAGGGAGTGTAGCAGGCATGCAGGGAGTGTAGCAGGCATGCAGGGAGTGTAGCAAAGATGCAGGGAGTGTAGCAGGGATGCAGGGAGTGTAGCAGGGATGCAGGGAGTGTAGCAAGGATGCAGGGAGTGTAGCAAGGATGCAGGGAGTGTAGTAGGCATGCAGGGAGTGTAGTAGGCATGCAGGGAGTGTAGTAGGCATGCAGGGAGTGTAGCATTCATGCAGGGAGTGTAGCATTCATGCAGGGAGTGTAGCAAAGATGCAGGGAGTGTAGCACGGATGCAGGGAGTGTAGCAGGGATGCAGGGAGTGTAGCAAGGATGCAGGGAGTGTAGCAAGGATGCAGGGAGTGTAGCAAGGATGCAGGGAGTGTAGCAAGGATGCAGGGAGTGTAGCAAGGATGCAGGGAGTGTAGCAAGGATGCAGGGAGTGTAGCAAGGATGCAGGGAGTGTAGCAAGGATGCAGGGAGTGTAGCAAGGATGCAGGGAGTGTAGTAGGCATGCAGGGAGTGTAGCATTCATGTAGGGAGTGTAGCATTCATGCAGGGAGTGTAGCATTCATGCAGGGAGTGTAGCATTCATGCAGGGAGTGTAGCATTCATGCAGGGAGTGTAGCATTCAAAGAAAAGGGCCAGTAACCCCAGAAAAGAACTTGGTACCTGCAGTGTTAATGGAAGGGATTCCCCTTCAAACACTAGCATACTACTCCACCTTCTCCCCTCCTCCCGTCCTCCACACATCAACAACTCTTCAATAAATGTAAGTGACATGTTATTGTACAATATTTACATGTGTATTTAGGTTTTTTTTCAACACATCGGCCGTCTCCCACCAAGGCAGGGTGGCCCGAAAAAGAAAAACTTTCATCATCATTCACTCCATCACTGTCTTGCCAGAGGGGTGCTTTACACTACAGTAATAAAACTGCAACATTAACACCCCTCCTTCAGAGTGCCGGCACTGTACTTCCCATCTCCAGAACTCAAGTCCGGCCTGCCGGTTTCCCTGAATCCCTTCATAAATGTTACTTTGCTCACACTCCAACAGCACGTCAAGTATTAAAAACCATGTGCCTCCATTCACTCCTATCAAATACGCTCACACATGCTTGCTGGAAGTCCAAGCCCCTCGCACACAAAACTTCCTTTACCCCTCCCTCCAACCTTTCCTAGGCCGACCCCTACCCGCCTTCCCTCCACTACAGATTTATACACTCTCGAAGTCACTCTGTCTCGTTCCATTCTCTCTACATGTCCAAACCACCTCAACAACCCCTCCTCAGCTCTCTGGACAGTCGTTTTGGTAATCCCGCACCTCCTCCTAATTTCAAAACTCCTAATTCTCTGCATAATATTCACACCACACATTGACCTCAGACACGACATCTCCACTGCCTCCAGCCTTCTCCTCGTTGCAACATTCATCACCCATGCTTCACACCCATATAAGAGCGTTGGTATAACTATACTCTCATACATTCCCCTCTTTACTTCCATGGACAAAGTTCTTTGTCTCCACAGACTCCGAAGTGCTCCACTCACCCTTTTCCCCTCATCAATTCTATGATTCACCTCATCCTTCATAGACCCATCTGCTGACATGTCCACTCCCAAATATCTGAATACATTTACCTCCTCCATACTCTCTCCCTCCAATCTGATATCCAATCTTTCGTCACCTATTCTTTTTGTTATCCTCATCACCTTACTCTTTCCTATATTCACTTTCAATTTTCTTCTTTTACACACCCTACCAAATTCATCCACCAACCTCTGCAACTTCTCTTCAGAATCTCCCAAAGCACAGTATCATCAGCAAAAAGCAACTGTGACAACTCCCACTTTGTATTTGCTTCTTTATCTTTTAGTCCCACACCTCTTGCCAAGACCCTCGCATTCACTTCTCTTACAACCCCATCTATAAATATATTGAACAACCACGGTGACATCACACATCCTTGTCTAAGGCCCACTTTTACTGGGAAATAGTCCCCTTCCCTCCTACACACTCTAACCTGAGCCTCACTATCCTCATAAAAACTCTTCACTGCTTTCAGTAACCTTCCTCCTATTCCATACACCTGCAACATCTGCCACATTGCCCCCCTATCTACCCTATCATACGCCTTTTCCAAATCCATAAATGCCACAAAAACATCTTTACCCTTATCCAAATACTGTTCACCTATATGTTTCACTGTAAACACTTGGTCTACACACCCCCTACCTTTCCTAAAGCCCCCTTGTTCATCTGCTATCCTGCTTTCTGTCTTACTCCTAATTCTTTCAATAATAACTCTACCATACACTTTACCAGGTACACTCAACAGACTTATTCCCTATAATTTTTGCACTCTCTTTTGTCCCCTTTGCCTTTATACAAAGGAACAATACACGCTCTCTGCCAATCCTAGGTACCTTACCCTCTTCCATACATTTATTAAATAATAGCACCAACCACTCCAAAACTATATCCCCACCTGCTTTTAACATTTCTATCTTTATCCCATCAATCCCAGCTGCCTTACCCCCTTTCATTCTACCCACTGCCTCACGAACTTCCCTACCCCACAACTGGCTCTTCCACACTCCTACCAGATGTTATTCCTCCTTGCCCTACACACGAAATCACAGCTTCCCTGTCTTCATCAACATTTAACAACTCCTCAAAATATTCTCTCCATCTTCCTGATACCTCTAACTCTCCGTTTAATAACTCTCCTCTCCTATTTTTAACTGTCAAATCAATTTGTTCTCTAGGCTTCCTCAACTTATTAATCTCATTCCAAAATTTTTTCTTATTTTCAACAAAATTTGCTGATAACATCTCACCCACTCTCTCATTTGCTCTCTTTTTACATTGCTTCACCACTCTTTTAACCTCTCTTTTTCTCTCCATATACTCTTCCCTCCTTGCATCACTTCTACTTTGTAAAAACCTCTCATATGCTAACTTTTTCTCCTTACTACTCTCTTTACATCATCATTCCACCAATCGCTCCTCTTCCCTCCCCCACCCACTCGCCTGTAACCACAAACTTCTGCTGAACACTCTAACACTACATTTTTAAATCTACCCCATACATCTTCGACCCCATTGCCTACACTCTCACTAGCCCATCTATCCTCCAATAGTTGTTTATATCTTACCCTAACTGCCTCCTCTTTTAGTTTATAAACCTTCACCTCTCTCTTACTTACTGATTCTATTTTCCTTGTATCCCATCTACCTTTTACTCCCACTGTAGCTATAACTAAAAATGATCTGATATATCTGTGGCCCCTCTATAAACATGTACATCCTGAAGTCTACTCAACAGTCTTTTATCTACCAATACATAGTCCAACAAACTACTGTCATTACGCCCTACATCATATCTTGTATACTTATTTATCCTCTTTTTCTTAAAATATGTATTACCTATAACTAAACCCCTTTCTATACAAAGTTCAATCAAAGGGCTCCCATTATCATTTACACCTGGCACCCCAAACTTACCTACTACACCCTCTCTGCAAGTTTCTCCCACTTTAGCATTCAGGTCCCCTACCACAATTACTCTCTCATTTGGTTCAAAAGTTCCTATACATTAACAACATCTCCCAAAATCTCTCTCTCTCCTCTACACTTCTCTCTTCTCCAGGTGCATACACGCTTATTATGACCCACTTTTCGCATCCGACCCTTATTTTAATCCACATAATCCTTGAATTTACACATTCATATTCCCTCTTTTCCTTCCATAACTGATCCTTCAACATTATTGCTACCCCTTCCTTAGCTCTAACTCTCAGATACTCCTGACTTAATCCCATTTATTTCTCCCCACTGAAACTCGCCACCCCTTCAGCTTTGTTTCGCTTAGGGCCAGGACATCCAACTTCTTTTCATTCATGACATCGGCAATCATCTCTTTCTTATCATCCGCACTACATCCACGCACATTCAAACAACCCAATTTTATAAAGTTTTCTTCTTCTCTTTTTAGTAAATTTCTACAGGAGAAGGGGTTACTAGCCATTGCTCCCGGCATTTTAGTCGCCTCATACGACACGCATGCTACGGAGGAAAGATTCTTTTCCACTTCCCCATGGACAATAGAGAAAATAAAAAGAACAAGAGCTATTAAGAAAAGAAGAAAAACCTAGATGTGTGTATGTATATATATGCATGTGCATGCCAGTGTTGTGTGACCTAAAGTGTAAGTAGAAGTAGCTAGATATACCTGTTATCCCGCGTGTTTATGAGACAGAAAAATGACACCAGCAATCCTACCATCATGTCAAACAGTTTCAGGTTTCTGTTTCACAGTCACCTGGCAGGACGGTAGTACCTCCCTGGGTGGTTGCTGTCTACCAACCTACTACCTATACCAACCTAC
>WNWK01037141.1:0-18691 GCA_009830355.1 Cherax destructor | reverse complement strand
CATCCTGGGAAAAAATTGACCTAATTTCCCCGAAATGCTCTGAAACAAGGGGCCCTTTCTATATAGTATGTAAAGGATGTCAGCTAGGCCTGTATCCCTTTATAATAATATTTTTTTTTGACATATACAAAGAATTACATTTGGTTATTGAGATTACATGAGGTGTACATCCCAAAAGCCCTAGTATGCAGGGCATAAAATAATATTGGGCTTCGTCGCCAGCCTTGCTGGTGAGCGGACGTGTGCTGTCTCCCTTTTTTGGTAAAGCTTGGATTTGCAAATGGCGCTGGGTGGAGGAAGAGGGTCAACGGGTTTTTTGGGGGATTGATCCAGGGGCAGTGACTGCAGAGAATATGGCCGTGCCGCCTGACATATTGGAGAATTTATGGTATAGAGAAAATGTTGTCTGGGGTGGCCATGAATGGAATTAAAGAATTTTGTGAATTTGGTGCAACCAGTGTTTAAAGAATCGTGAAAAATGGAACGCAGCAACATAAACCCGGGGTTACTGGCAACTTCGTGATTTCCAGAAGGTACACATGGAAAAAGGGTTTGCAATGTCCCTTTTTTGAGGCAGATTCAATGGACATGACATCGGGTTTTATAAAACGGGACCATTCATGGGGGGTGACTTGGGGGGGCCCATATGGGGGGCTGCCGGATAGGTTTTTGTTTTGAAGATGTCTCTTGCCCCCACCCGGGGCTTATGTAATATTAGAGGAATTTCCACGGTTTTGTGACATATGCGGCCAACAACGGACTGTGCCTATGTGGGGATATGGAAAATGGCCCAGCAGGAGGCCAGAGGTGCCCCTTACCAGCATAGCAGGCAGCAGGGACTACGCAACAGGTGACTGTAGTCCGGGGAGGCAAAGGAGCGCCGAGGGGGAGGGTGGGGGGGCGGACGACTTGCAAGTGTCGGCCTGTGCCCCCTTTCCGAAAACCCGCCTATGAGGGAAGACCCCTGTGGGGGTACACGTCGCTGAGGGGGTGGAAGGCGAGGGGGAATCCACACGACCCTTTGGTGGAGGACATAAAGTATAAAGGAGGAAGGCGTGACGGGGCCTTTGGGCTGAGTCAAGAGACTGCAGCGTGGAGTGGTTCAGGCGAGTGGTGGGGCAATGGGCGGAGAGTTCATAAGACAGGTTTGTGGAAGTGGATGTTCATGGGGGGGGGGCATGTGGCTGCATCAGGTGGACCAGGGTCGGGGAAACGAGCAGCTGAAATTTGGGGATCCAGAGGATGTGCAACACCAGCGAAAGGCCTGGAAAAAAGGGGGGGCAGCGGGTACAGGGGGTGGTGTGGGGCCAAAGGACAAGGCCTGCGAGGAATCCCGGGGGGCATTCCAAGTGGGGATTAAAAATGAGTCATAAGGGGGCAGGTCCCCCGGGAAAAGCCCCCTTTGTCTTATTCGGTGTCTAACTCAATGTTAATGGTTTGTGTAATGTGGGAAGAGAGATTGGTTAGGGGTTTGGGGGTTACAGGTGGATGTGGCTTGTGGGCAGGAGCACAATTATAAGATGGGGGGTGATTTTCCCCCATAGCAGGGTATTCGTATGTTGGGTATACATGTATGTTGAAAGGAGGAGCAGCTGTTTTGATTGGGGGAAACCAGCCCATATGTTGTGAGCCATTAAGTGAGGGGGATGGTAGGATTGTTCAGGAGGGCTTATGGGGTAGGGAACATTGGGTTTTTAGATTTTAATGGGCCAGAGGGTGAGGGGGGAGTTAAAAGTAGGTTTGTGAGGGATGAGTATGTATCCCTGGGGTCGATGGGTAGGCGAATGTAGGTGGGGACTGGAATTGTGTGACTAGTCGGGGGGTGTGGAGCCAGGGGAGGGGGGCATGTGGTGGGATCATTGGGGGACCTGCTCTATGTAGTGGGGTTGCGAGATGTAAAGGGGGGGGTGGGGGTGAATATTTTTTGTGGGGAAAGGATATGCTGCAAGTTTGGGATAGAATATATGCGAATCGGGGTTGAGGTACAGAGTTTTGAAACTGGGGACATGGCATTCTGGATCATCTGGGGTATTAGTGAATTTGGCGGATGGATTGCCTGGGAGATATGGGGGTATTGGAAGTTGAATGGGGTTTGCTTAAAGGGGGGGAAAGGGGAGGGTTTTGCAGAGTTGTGGGAAAATTTGTGGGGAGGGGGAACGGGCAAGATGTGATTTTTTGGTGGGATACAGGGCTAAGGACGCATTAAGGAGTTTTATGTTGGGTGTGGGAGGGAAAAGGCAGGTTATCATGGGTTGGAGGTATTTGGAAGGCTTTTGGGGGATTGTCTTTAGGGGTTGGGGGCCATCCAGTACAAATAATTGGGGGAAGGAGCAGATCAGGGACTAAAAAATATGCATTTTGATGGACGAGGGTGGCGGGGTTTGGGAGAGGGTGAGGGGAGATGGCCATCTGCCTGTTTTTTGCTGGCAGGACAAGAGAGGGCTAGAGCACAATGAATGTTGTGGTGAGGAAACCTGGGGGTTATAGGGGGGGCAGATGTTGGGACGACAGAGGGAAAGTGGATATATAGATGCTTTTTGGTGAGTGATGGGGGGGGGGATATTGGAGGGGCTTTACAGGGATGGGGGGGGGGTGCGGTGTGAGTTGGACGATGATGATGGGGGAGGGTTGATAACAGAGGGGGAAGTATGGGGGGCTGAAAGGGCATGTGCATAGGCAAGCCCCCAGGTTTAGATGGGTTTTCCCCGGGGTTTTTTGTGGAAAATTGGGGAGGGGAAGGGGTTTTGGGAGTTTTTTTTAATGAAATGAAATAGAAGGTATTAGGGACATACGGGACAGGCGTAGGGTGCTGGTGCCGGGAACACCGTGTGTGTCATTACCCATTATAGAGGGTTACCCCAATGTGCTGTGATTATAAGATCTACCCAAAATATTGGGGAATCGTCTAAGAGGTGGTTCAGGGTGATAGATGAGGGGCAGTATGGGATTCCCGGGGAGATCAATGTATGGGGACACGGGCGTACGGGATTTCATTGACTAATCGATGGGAAAAGGAGGCTGGGGTTTTTGCATTAGATTGGGGGGCCGCATATGATAAATGTTCACGGAGAGGCAGGGGGATTCACGGTGGCAGGGTTCGGGGGTGAAGTGGTGGGATGGGGACATCGTTATATGAGGGGGCGCGTGCTGTGCAGGTGAATGGTTTTTTAGGGGGAATATTGAAATGGGAAGGGATTGAGGCAGGGGTGTCCTATTTCGCAGTTGTTGTTTTCCTGTGTTCAGAACCCCCATAGGGGGATAAGGAGATGTCTTGAGGGAAATGTAGGCATAGGGGAGGGGGTGGGATTTTGGGGTATGTGGATGACACCACAGTTTTAGTTAGGATAGGGGGTTTAGGGGCAGTGGGGAGGGTGGGGGGGTTTTTGGGGAAGCAACAGGTATGAAAATAAATGAAGAGAAATTTGTACATGGAGGTGGGGAGGAGGGTGGGGATGGGAGTTGTGGCAGGGGGGAAAATTGTGGTAGGTTGAAAATTTGCGGTGTAGTATCATGGGGTGGGAGGCGAGGGTGGTGAATTCAAAGGGTGATGGATGGGGTGTTGTCTTTCGAGAGAGGCGGGGAATTTAAATTTTCATAAGGGGATAGTGGGAAATGTATTGATCTATAGTAAAAGGGGGATGTGGGGTCAGTTTTCCACTGGTGGGTTGTGATGTGCGAGGTTCCTGGGAAGAATAATAGATTTATATGGGGGCAGGTTGTGGTGGTTAAGAGGGGGTGGTCTCGCTCCCCCTCGCAGGGGGGGCTTTTTCGTACACGGTTAAAAAGTGTGGTGAAGAGGTGTTATGAGGGAAAAGGGGGGGGAGAGGGCTGGGTGCGGAGGATTCAGGGATATAGGTCGATTTGGGAAAGGGTGGAGTTAAAGGACTGTGAGGGGGTGATTCGATTTATGTTAGGGGTTTAGGACCCGGGAAGGGGAGGTTGGGGGGATGGGGGGGGAATGGAATGGTGGGGTGGTAGAGAGTGATACCCTATGTATGCTTGGGGTAGTGGGGGATTTTTGAGGGGAAACAGGATTGTCCGGGGGGAGGGAGTTTATGTTTCGCATGGCATATTTTCCCTCGGGGGGGTTGTTTCATACTAGGGATTAGTGGAAGGAGTGGTTGGTTTTGTGGGGAGGAAACGACTGTTTTCATGTAGTGTATTTTTTTGGGTAGGTTGGGGCGGTGCGGGGGTGGTTTAGTCATGTGTTGGGGTTGCTGGGGGGTCATTTGGTGCTGAGGGTTTGGTTTGGGTGTGAGTGGTATGGATAAGCGGATCCAAAGGGCGGTAGTGTATTTTGGGCACTGATTTCATTTTTATTCATGGGCGATTGGGCAGGGGGGGCTGCTTTACTTTAAAATGATGATAGCGGGTTTTTTGGGCTAAATGCCGAACTAAAGAGTTTGGGGGGGAAAAGGGGGGTGGATTCCCCGGGGGTTTTCGAAACCCACAGTGTGGGGGGTTAAAGGAGCGAAAAGGGAAGGGGGGAGACGGGCTGGTTTTCCGTTTACAAGGGGGGAAAGGAGGCGGGAAAAGGGGAGAACAGAGGGGGACAATTCGGGTAATGTGTATTTGGGGTGTCAACTGTCGTGTGGGGGTGTATTTACAGGGGTGAGGGGTCTGTTCAGTTACATGATGGGGTTTCCATCTATGGTGGGGGGGACGGATGGAACTGACTTCGTCCACAGGAGACTGTAGCAACACATTACCAGATTAGGTGAGTTGAACATGATCCCCGATCCGCAGTTTTCCCCGGCACCGCTTCATGGCACCTTGGCCACGTTTCCTCTTGGCGGACTTGTTCTGCCCATTTGTATTGCTGTCATATTCTCACTATGACAACGTTTATGTCTGAATCACCACCCGACTTGGTGGGTGTTGTTGACCCCACAGGTAATGTCTGAAGCTCAGTAGTTCCCTGCTGGTGGGTTATTAATACAGGTGATATTCAGGCGTCAGGTAGTACCAGTTGGTAAATAAGTAATTACGTAACTTTACTTAGGTACAGGTACAAGTTCAGTTATCATACCTAGTAATGTAAATTATTGGTAACCCAAAAGTCTTGAGATTTTCATTGGGTCCTTGTAGTATTGACCTCAGATGGTCTTCTGCTGGTGGTGGGGGTTGGGCCACAGGTGATATCTGGGGCTCAGGTAGTTCCTGCTGGATTGGTTAGCTATACTAGGTGATGTCTAGAAATGGTACCTGCTAGTGGTGGGCCAGGGTGGCTGCCGGGCGGTGCTGGCCGGGTGGTCCGCGGCGGTGCTGGCCAGGGGTGGCCCGCCGGCGGTGCTGGCCGGGGGTGGTCCGCCGGCGGTGCGGGCCCGGGGGTGGTCTGCTGGCAGTGCTGGCCAGGGTGATTTGCACTATTCTATTACTGTCCAAAACATGAGCTAAGAATTATTGAAATGTGGTACTGTGCATTAATTATAAATTGTTAATTTATCTGCATTATCTTTGGATTCTAAATACAGTGGCCCCTCAGTTTTCTTGAAAATTCATTCCAGAATGCTGTTTGAGTGCCATTACCAAACGAATTTGTTCCCATAAGGTCAAATGTAAATTTGATTAGTCATTTCAGAACCCCAAAATACACTTACAAAAATACATTTACATAATTGTTCGAGTTTGAGGTGAACAAAACCGAGGGTCCACTATGTACAAGTTATTTTTGGTAGTTAATGTAATTTATATTCAATATACAGAAAGTACTGAACATGGATATAATTGTTATACTTGCAAAAAAATTAAAGTTCCCTCAGTCATATTCGAGAAGGCTGCCATGGCTCCTCCATTCTTTGCAACACTAACAAATCTATTGAAACTGAAACACACAAATTAGGGTTATACTGGTTCTCATAGGTAGGGATCACTCAGATTGAAAAACTACAGGTCAGTATCTAGCCAAACAGTACTATCATAATTATTTCAGAAAATTGCATATAAGCAGATATAACCTTGCTCTATAACCCCTCATACTAAACCCATTTTTGGGTTTTTAGAAAAAAAAAAAAAAAAAAGTGCTCAAGTATCAGTATCAAAATGTTAACACGGTATAAAAGCACATAAATGGCGCTATTAAAATCCGTGAAACAATTTACTCGGCGCACAAATGGGACTATTAAAATGTTTGCCACAATCTACACATCACTTGAAATAAACCAGTATCAATTAGTATTTCTGACCTACAGTACAAAAATTTAATATTGTTGATGACAACATCCTTCTTAAACTAGAGAACTAGGCTCAAAGGCTATACGTTTTTCTTTATCAGAGCTTTTCTTAATGTTAGAGACCAACATATGTCAAACATTTCTTCATCTGTGCCCATAAGCATTGGTGTCTGCAAGGAAACATTCTAAAGCCTTTCTTTTTTTTTTTTCAGTAAAGGCATACCAAATGTGTCTGCAACTAATGCAGATAACATCAGCTAATGATTTGCTCTTACTCAACCTTCAGTGACCTACTACAGAAAGAATAAAAGGCACAGTATCATGTCCAGAGCAATTCACAAATAGCCCTCAATTTAGAGAGAAAAGTTTAAATGACTTAACCAGACCTTGACTTGCTTCTACCTCTTCACGCAACTTGTCTTTTGGCTTTCTTGCCTGTATCTCTCATGTACGGCATACAAGTCTCCTCTTCAAATTGTTAGTTTTAACCTATGATATATACCGTGGACCCTTGGTTTTCGTCGATAATTTTTTTCCAGAATGCTGTTCAAGTGCCAATACTCGAACGAATTTGTTCCCATAAGGATGAATGTAAATTAGATTAGTCGTTTCAGACCCCAAAAATACACTTACAAAGCACTTACAAAAATACACTTACATAATTGTTCGAGTTAGGAGCTGTCACGAAAACCGAGGTCCACTGTATTTTGAAACAAACAACTACGTACAAAAATACTATTAGGATAAATGATATACACTGTATATCCCAACAGAAATAAAGAAAACAAATGTAGATTCCTGTACTTAAACTTTGCTAACTAATTTGAGGTAGAAATGAGAATGAGGGCATGGTGTTTGAATGTGAAGTAGGTGGGCACATAATTAAATCCACCAAACTTAATTTTTAAACAGTGTACCATTTTAATTTTAAAATATAACCAAATTCAAATTTGAATTTCTCTTATGCTGTACACAAAGATATAATGTAGTTTACATGTGATAAAACATTGTTAGCACAGAAGAAAGCCACTAGTATGCAAATACATTTTGGGCGAACTAATTATAATGCTTAAAGACTACTTAAGAATTAGACATAGACTATTAAACAGGATTTTTGTGTAGCTAATTTCAATTATATACACATAAGAAAGATGGCTAAATGAACAATGGTACAATTTTTAAAAGTATCACATGATCAGTGCATTAAATTTAAATAAGTCATTGGTTTAATGTTAGTAACAGTGGGTAACAATGGTGAGCTGGAAGAAGTTGCTATATCGTATTGTCTTGTTTTAATTTTTTATGCTGTGCAGTATAGTACAGTGGAACCCTGGATTTCATACTTAATCTGTTCCAGAAGGGCGTTCTAAATCCAAAAGTACGAAACCGAAGTAATATTTACCATAAGAAATAATGTAAATACAATTAATCCGTTCCAGACACCCAAAAATATTAACAAAAATACATTTTTTAAAGAATAACTATAGTTTTACATAGAGAAAACAATGAGAAATACGGTGGACCCCGCCTAACGAGCAAAATTCATTCCAGAAGCCTGCTCAAGTGCCATTACCGAACGAATTTACTTCCTTAAGAAATAATGTCACATAGGTTAGTCTATTTCAGACCCCAAAAATACACTTCCCACAAACACTTAAAATATTATGCTTACATAATTGTACGATTTCCGGGTGCTCGTAGGCGGGGGTCCACTGTAAATATAAAGCACTAATGAAATGGATAAATGAACATTTAACATCACTTTTACCTTTATTGAAGACTTGTTGGCGTATGGAAAACGGCGAGGTGAGAGGGAGGAGAGTTTGTTTGGAGACAGGACAAAATACTTAAATATGATGCTAATATCAACTCTGCAGCTTATTTATCTATCACAATTCATCTAATATGACGTAATAAACAATATTAATAACATAGAAACATGATATATACTCTAGAATGAATAAAATATGTCATTACGTATGTGACTAGTGGTGGTGTTGGGTTTATCAGGGCCACTGACAGCATAAGCCGTATAGCGGCTACCATCACTAGTCACACTGAAACACCACTAGTCACACTGAAACAATGTACGTAATTTATAATTAAGAAATATTGTATAAAAACATAATAGAGACTGTAAAGAAATACATATAGTGGTTATTGCGTATGTTGTCAGTGGCCCTATATACCTCCAACAACAATGGAGGAGTTAGTTTCGTTGTCCTTTTCTTCGCAATCGCAACACTTTTTACACTTATTGCTGGCTGTTGCAGTGTTCATCCTTCATGTTCTTATACTTGTCCAATCTCTTTATGTTACCAAGGTCTTAAACTATCACCTACTTTGAAGACTGTCACATGCAGCATTCTCCACCTGACTTAAATTTATAAACCTATAACCTTTATCGACTCCTGCTGCTTTAGTATTGTACAAATCATAAAATCACTGAAGAAGGGACATTCTCCCCTCTCTCTCAGCCCTTTACCAAAGGGCTGGCACTAGGAACTATTTTTGGGCCCATGGTGGCTTATTTCGGTCGCAATCAATAAACAAGCACAAAAATTGCAAAATGTTTCGGTTGAATGCTTACTCAACCAGTGACAGAGCCAGACTGAGGCGGTGTCCCAGCGGTGGACGTGTCTGATAAGTGCGATTCCTGGGGCAAGGTCTGAAATTCGAACAAAATTTCGCCCCAAAAGTGTTCTAAATCCGAAAAGTCTGATATCCAGTGCATGCGAAACCGGGTTCCACTGTATATTACTTCTGAGTTTATAGACGATTTTCATAGTATCTGTCTTCATAAAAGTCAGATAGCCATACCATATGACATATCTACATGTGTAAATATAAATTGCTTACTGCACCTGCTAACCTTTATGCTGAAGTAATGTAAGATTTAAGATGCATTCGTAAACTCATTGGACTGTTACTACGTCACTGTACATTAGTTTGAATGTATTAATTAAACCAGTGGCTTATAATGTTTAATACAGAGCTAAATGATTTCAAGAATTACAGTAATAGTTAAATTGTGATATTCATTTTATCTGCTGTAGTCTATGCTGTGGTTTAGTATATTCACTGGAGATTTAAGGAAAGTTATCTTGAACTAATTATGTAATTTAAATATGTTTCGATATTTACTCGATCAAATGTTTAGGAGGTACAGTGGACCCTCGGTTAACGAAATTAATCCGGCCCAGGAGCTATTACTTAATCTAAATCTTTCGTAATCTGAAACCTTATTTCCCATAAGAAATAATGTAAATACAATTAATTCGTTCCACAAAAAAATAATCACTCAAAAAAAAAAAAAAAAATAACATTTACTTACCTTTATTGAAGAGTTGCAGGCATCTGGAAGGTAGAGTTGCTGACAGGGGCAGGGTGTTAATGGTTGGAAGGGGAATCCCCTCCAAAAGGACTTCAGGTAACAAGTCCCTCTCTGGGGTTACTTCCTTCTTGGTCTTTTAATGCCACTAGGACCAGCTTGAGAGTCACTAGACCCCTGCCTGGTGAAGTAACTGTCCAGAGTCCTCTGTTTCTGGCGACTCTTCAACACTTTTCTGAAGTACAACATGGCTCTGTCACTGAAGTGGTTGCACAGAAGGCTCATTTCAGCTTGCTCAGGGTGGTATCTTTCAACAAATGTCTGCAACTCATTCCACTTTGTACACATCTCCTTAAGCACTGAAGAAGGCACCTCCTTATCTCTCTCTCTCTCCTTCTGTGAAGCAATAACCTCAGCTGTGGTCTGTTGCTGTTCCAGATGAAGCTCTTGCAGCTCTTCAGTTGTTAGCTCTACCCTGTGCTCCTCCACCAACTCTTCCACATCCTCACCATTCACCTCCAACCCCCGGCTGTTCCCCAATTCCACAATATCTTCCACAACATGTTCCACAACAGGCACAGGGTCGTCAGGGTCAGGGTCAGCCTCAAATCCTTCAAAATTCCTCTCTTGGACACAATCCGGCCACAGTGGTCTCCAAGCAGAGTTCAGAGTCCTGGAAGTCACTTCCTCCCAAGCCTTACCTATAAGGCCTATGCAATGCACGATATTGAGGTGTTCTTTCCAGAACTCTCTTAGGGTCAATTCAGAGTCATTGGTCATATTAAAGCACCTCTGAAACAGTGCTTTGGTGTACAGTTTCTTGAAGTTGGAAATGACCTGCTGGTCCATGGGCTGGATGAGAGGAGTGGTGTTAGGAGGCAAGAACTTCACTCTGATGAAATTTAAGTTGTCAGGCAACAACTCTTGCAAGTTGTGAGGATGAGCAGGAGCATTGTCCAGTACCAGGAGGCACTTGAGTGGCAATTTCTTTTCCAGGAGGTATTTCTTCACACTAGGGCCAAACACTCCAGTCAACCATTCCTTGAAAATCTCCGTAGTGACCCATGCCTTGGTGTTAGCTTTCCAATGCACACACAATTTATTCTTGTCAACACTGTTTCCTGAAGGGTCTGGGATTTTCTGCGTGATGCACCAGTAAAGGCTTCACTTTAAAATCACCACTGGCATTGGCACACATCATAAGAGTTAGCCTGTCTTTCATAGGCTTGTGTCCTGGCTGTGCCTTTTCCTCCTGAGTAATGTAGGTCCTGTTGGGCATTTTCTTCCAAAACAGGCCTGTTTCATCACAATTAAACACTTGTTGGGGGAGGAATTGTTCAGCCTCTACGAACCCCTTGAATTCCAGCACAAATTTTTCAGCTGCACGTTTGTCTGAGCTGGCTGCCTCACCATGCCTCACAACATTGTGTATGCCACTACATTTCTTAAACTTCTCAAACCAGCCTTTGCTGGCTTTAAAATCACAAGATCTGCGTGCAACTTCCTTGCCTTTTCACAAATTATCGCCATAGAAATACTATCACCCGCTCTCTGTTTTTCATGGATCCACACCAACAACAACTTCTCAACCTCATCCACTTTTTTTTATCTTTGTTTCGTTAACAAATTAACCCCTTTTGCAACATTAGCTTCCTTGATCTCATTTCTCTGTGCCAGGATAGTGCCGATAGTAGATGGAGTTTTCTTGTACATCCTGGCAAGATCACTCAGACGTACACCACTCTCATATTTTTCTATGATTTCCTTCTTCAGTTCGATGGTGTTCCTCACTCTCTTTACCACAGGGGTGCCACTAGGAAGCTCTTTGGACCCATGGTGACTTATTTCACAGTGACAATAACTAAACCACCAAAAAAGACACCAAATATATTGTGAATCTTTGAAAGAGCGCTAGGTAATGTTCTCTCAATGGTAAACAATGCTTCACTGGCGTCCTGCGCTTGCGCGGAGCAGGCAGACACGTCTAATACCTTTCGAACAGAAATTTTTCGCTAACCAATTACAAAAGCTTTCATTTCGAAGCTTCTTAACTGAGGGTCCACTGTATTTTTGTAACACTGAAATACTGTACTGTACTGTTCTGTTTGTATAATGTTATAAATTGGCTGTATTTTATTTTGTACAGTTTCCATCAAAACTAGGCATATCATCGAGGATGAACATTCATGATAAATTCGACATGCTTACTCCAAATACAGTGGACCTCCGGTGTTCGTGATGCTCCAAACTCGAACAATTATGTAAGTGTATTTTTGTATGTGCTTTTGTAAGTGTATTTTTGGGGGTCTGAAAGGACTAGTCTAATTTACATTATTCCTTATGGGAATAAATTCGTTTGGTAATGGCACTTGAACAGCATTCTGGAACGAAAAATCACGAAAACCAGGGGTCCACTGTATCTATTGATGAGTTGGTATAGTTTCATAATTTTACATTCTAAAAGTTTTACACAAATGAATACTACCTAATGCATTTTCTTTTGTTGGGATGATAGGATACATCTTAAGTTCATTTATGTTCATTCACCTTGTCTGTGGCTTAAAATTTGTTTTTGCCAGAAAAGGCAGATGTATAATTGATACATTTTGATTCATATAAAAACTAAAAGTATCCCTGGCTTTATGCAGTAAATTTATTCTAGGCCCATGACAGCTGTAGTAATTTCAATATTATACTTACATAATTGACGATTTCCGGGGTGTCGTTAACCGGGGTTCCACTGTACAGAAATGGTTAACATATTCATGTTGTATATTAGTTCAGTGGCAAAGTTGACAAGCTGGTAAATGTAGGGCCACTAGACTTAAGGTTCAAATTACAATTATGTATTTCATTGAAATACAGTGGTACCTTGACTTATGAGTGCCCCAACTTACAAGTTTTCCGAGTTATGAGCCGTCGCTTGGTTGATTTTTTTTGCTTTTGAGTTGCGAGCCAAAATCCAGTTACGAGCAAACAAAAATATTTACTGAAAATGACATTAGGCAAGAAACCCGGCCTAAATGGCACAACGAAAGGTGGTTTTGGGACTTGGTACTCATAAAACAATGCTAGTGTGATGTTCTCACTGGAGGTAATCATGTAATTATCTTTAGTTATTCTACAAAAAATAAAGTTGCAAGTTTTTGACATTTGCAAAATATCTTGCCCTTTACTCCACACAAATCCAAAATTGGAATATTTCCAATATTCCACAAGCCAAATGTAGAACAATATTTTTTTATGATTCCTGTCAATATTATTGCATTTACTTCTATAATAAATGGTGGGTTTTATGAAATAAGTCAATAACTTACTTCCGAGATATTCATATATCACTGTATACAGTCAACCCTCCGTTTCATGTTTAATCTGTTCCAGAGGATCAACTAAAACTGAAATCAACGAAAACTGAAACCATTTTTCCCATAAGAAATAATGTAAATTAAATTAATCCGTTCCAGACACCCAGAAATTTAAAATAAATTTGGGGGCCAAAGATAGATTTATGCACAAAAGAATGAACATTCAACGTGACACTTACCTTTATTGAAGACTGATGTTGCTGGATGGAAGACAGGGAGCAGGAGAGGGGAAAAGAGGTATTGTTTGGAAGGGGAAAACCCCTCCATAAGGACGTCAGGTACAAGTCCTCATCTGGTGTCACTTCCCTTAATAATAATAATAATAATAATACTTTATTGAGACATGGTACAATGATACATGGTAGACAAGATACATGGTTATTAATGAGATGTAAATGCCAAAAGCCCCTAATATGCTGTGCATTCGGGCATTCTTAGGACTACTTAATTCTAGACTACATGGTAAAAAGTTATGGTTTATAATTTATAAAATAAGTATAATTGCGTATCTAAGTTATAAAATTTGAATATAAGTTGCATGAGAGTTGGATGAGAGGAGGGGTTAGGAGGCAAGAACTTCACTGTTACAAAACTGAATTCCTTAGACAATTGGTCTTCCAAGTCTCAAGGATGAGCAGGAGCATTGTCTATTACCAGGAGGCACTTGAGTCCCAATTTCTTTTCCAGGAGGTAAATTCTTCACTGGGCCAAACACTTGATTAAAACAATTCCAGGAAAATGTCCCTCGTGACCATGCCTTACTGTTAGCCTTCCACATAACACACAATTTACTCTTGGCAACACTGTATTTCTTGAACACTGGATTTTCAGACTGATACATGAGTAAAGGCTTCACTTTGAAATCCCCACTAGCATTACCACACAACTTGAGAGTTAGCCTGTCTTTCATAGGCTTGTTCCTGGCAGTGCCTTTTCCTCCTGCGTGATGTAGGTCCTCCTTGGCATTTTCTTCCAAAACAGGCCCGTTTCAAAAAACAATTAAACACTTGTTTGTGTTTGATATTTTTAGCCTGTACATATTCTTTGAATTCACGCACTAATTTTTAATTTAATGTTTGTCTGAACTGGCACCCTCACCATGCCTTACAACACTGTGTATGCCACTTCGCTTCTTGAATGTTTCAACCAGCCTTTTTCTGGCCTTAAAATCACTCGATCAGCACTGGTTCCAGGCATTTTCTTGACAAGATTGTATGCAACTGCCTTTTTTCACATAAGGGGGGATTGCCAACACTATCACCTGCAGCTGTTTTCTTTTATCCACACCAACAACAATTTCTCCATATTTTCAATTGTTTGGGTTTTCTGTTTCTTTATCGTTTTCCCCCCCGCAACATTAGCTTCAGTGATTTCTTTCCCACAATGGAACCGATGGTTGATGGGGCCTTAGAATCCTGGCGAGCCGCCAACGACGCCACATCATATTTTTCATTATTTTTTTTCTTCAGTTCTACGGTGTTCTTTTTTTTTCCAAATCACTGGCACAGGAGTTTTTGCCCATGGTAGCATTTAGTAGTCACAAAATAATAAAGGGCCAAATAAAGAATTTTTAAAGAAATGTTTTGTATGAATCAGGATAATGTTCACCAACCATAAAAAACCCCTCCCTTGGAAGGGCGGGGAGGTGGTTTGGGGTTTTTAGGGCACAGGTTCCGACGAATGAAAACGGAGCCAATCAAGAACGGAGGAAAATTTTTCCCACGAAAAGTGCCCAAACTGAAATCACCAAAGGGAAATACACAAAAACGGGGGGGTTGACTGACAGTGATCTAGTGCATTAGCCTCTCAAAACTCTTTTTTTCCCCCAGGATCAAAGAACAGAAGCAAGGAGCAGTAATGTTTTTATATGCCGACGGGCCCTGACACGCCATATTATGGCCTATTTTATTCATTCTAAAGTATACAATTTTCATGTTTCTATGTTACTTTTATTTTTTCATATTAGATAAATTTGATAGATAAATAAGCTTAGAGTTGATATTAGCATTATATTGAAGTATTTTTTTCCTGCCCTGGGGGGGGTTTTTTTAGGGGGTGTAATGGATTTAATGGATTTAAATTAATTTCATTGAGGAAAATTGATTTAATATAGAAAATTGAGTTACAAGTCGGTCGGAACAATTAAATTGTGTTAAGGTACCACTTTACTGTTACACAGATTTTCTTTTAACTTTTTTGTGAATTTTTTGTATTAGTTATTGTTTCTTTAGACACTACTGACGGGGTATTTTTTGTCTCGTGTCAGCATTATCTTTAAATTCCATCTTTTTTCCTTGTGTCAGTTGATTTTTAAATTCCACCTTTTTTACATTTTCACTTTGATTTTTTTAATTTTATTAAAGAGAAATTAATTTTTTCTACCCCAAACTGAATTTTTTAACCCATCTAGACCTTGCATATATTTCCCAAAAGGGAAAAACTAGTATTAAAAAAGGGTTTGAATTTTTTCCCCCATTTTTTTCACTGGTATCACAGTACAGTACAGTATGTAAAATAACGAAGGATTTTTTATTTATTTTTGAGGGGGAAATTTTGTAAGGCTATTTGACAAGAAAAGAGCCACATGAGTGTCGGGATTTACCCCTGTTATTTGTGATATGCTGTTGTTTGATGCATGCTCATCCTTTTGAGAGGGAGTTTAAAAAATTAAACTTTTTTTGCGTATTTGTTATTTTCAAACTTAAACATGAGCCATGGTTTTGTTACTGAATAGTATAGTTACCCCATTGAAAATCATAGAGCCTAAATTTATCACTTGTGGCTTGTTAAATAATATTAAAACTTTTTGACAAACATAACCCCTTAGTCAAATTTGTTGAAAGACATTCGAGAGTGGAATTACATTTTATAAAAGAATGTTTTTTTCACTTTTTTCCCTACAATATAGATTGGTGTGTGAATGGGAGAAATACTCCTGGTGTTTCCCCAAATTTCAAAATCTAATAAAAACATTGAAATTCCTCATTGCCCTCTTACTAAAACGATGCATAAATGTGTGCAAAAACAAAGGTTTCATTAGGCTTTTTTTTGGATAAGACAACAAAGTCAGTGATTTATTTATCATTGGTGCTATTTTTTGGGTTTCCCCCACAATAACTGGCTGACACTGTATTTTTATTAATTTAGATTAAAAAGGCAGAGGCGATGGAGATTTGTCTATACGTTTCAGCCTGTCTGGGAATCAACCCTGGGTTCTTTCAGGTGTCACTAAAAATTTTGAAACAAAACAGAAGATGAAGTTTTAGTAAGAAATAACTGAATTTCAAAAACTTGTTAGGTACTGCAACGGGATCGGGGTGTTAATGTTTTTTAAACCTTGCCCAAGGAAAATCTCTAATTTTTTATTCATATCCTTTTTTCCCCCACATCCTCATTCCTTGCACTTGAAGCATTTTTTCTAATTTTTTTAATGACAGGCTTTCCCAAAATTTTGAGGGATCCATTGGAAATTGCCACTAATTTACAAAAAATTAAGTTTATTATATAACCAGTTGGTTCATATTTTGTTCTTTTTATGTTTGAGCCCATATCTGGATACATCAAATCTGGTTACATTGACATTTATAAGAAAAATGACCAGTAAAAAATATAGGGGGAAAAAAACATTGAAGCAGAGAAAACATTAGATAATTGTATCAGCTTTCTGGTTTCCTTGAGAAAACATTGGGAATCAAAACCATGAATATGGAAGACCCAAGTTTGTGGGGACACCACAGTCTTTGCCAAAAAGTTATTAATTTTTTATTTATTTATTTTTTATTTCTTGAAAGCCTGTTTGTAAAAAAAAAGGTTTTCATTTAAAAGATTGAAATTTTTCCCATTTTATTATCTTTGAAAAAAAATTTTTTTAAAAAAAATTACCCTTCTCTTTTTTGTTATTTTTCTTTCTCACCCATTCCAAGTTCACTTACATGGCATAAAAATTTTTATTAATTGTAAGCCACCTATAAGTTTATTAATAGATTTAATGGAAAATAAGCATACATACATTGTTATAGGCAATATCTGCACCTTAACTTGACATGTCGCTTTTTAAATGGTTGGGTATGGGAAGAAATTTAAAAAAAACCCAGGAAGAGCAGGGGAGCCAAGGGGAAATGAAAAAAACTGTATCAATAATGGGCGGGCTATTCAAATACTACCAGAAGATATTAGAAATACTGTTGGGAAAAAGGTCTTTAAGAAAATTTATCACTACCTTTGTGCAAAATTCCCGGCTTTAATTTGTTTCAGGGGGACCAACAGCAACATCCAGTTGACCAGGGAAGATAAAAAAGCCGGGGAAAAGGCTGTGGGGGATGAAGACTCAAGACTGGTTACAGGTATATCACACTTCAAGGTTGGACTTGAAATGTAGGACAAGTGAGGTGAAGAGAGTCATATTTAGAGGTTTTTTAATGACATGAGGGGGGGTAAATTGATTGATTTCTGTTAAGAAGGGACTTACTGTTTTAAAATATAATTTTTCCCTCTTAGCGCTTTCTGGGGTTAATTTGTTTTCATGGGGTTTTTAAAATTGGGGAAAATTTTGAGCTTTACATTGTAAAAATGGGAAAAGACAGCTATGACATGTTATCCAGTGAGGGCCTAGAATGGAATATACAGCAAACATTACTGTACTAATTTACCATTATAATTGGATATATGTAACTGTCTGATGAAATTTCTTTGTAATGAACTATTTTGTTAATCTAATTGCTACTTAAATTGAAGCCCCTGTTATACCTCATTTTCATGTTCTGCAAGACTAAGTTTTTCCTTTTTACTTTTATATTTCTGGTGTTCCTTACATTATTTGTCAGTGACTAACTTTGTGTTCAGCAAATCTTGTGTTTAAATAAAATCTTTTGGTTTTTCTTTATTTCCAATACACAACTTTTAACAGGATTTAGTCTTTTAAAAATCAATAATGACTATTAATATTTTGACTAAGGAGAGCCAGTTTGACTCAAAATTCTTTTGATATGCAGATAACATTGTTGAAACATTAAAGGCATTTTTTTTTTACTGAAAGGCCTCTTAACAATTATAATGCTTAATGATCTCATTGACTTTTTGACAGCAACTGATTTACTACACAAACTCTGATGATGATGCCTCTAGCACTCCCCTCCGTCCTTTCTACCTCCATCTCTTGCTACCCCCTCTACCCCTGCACTATACACTGCCCCGCTGCACTCCATACCCAATACTCATCCCTCCCTCTTGCTACCCAATATCCCTGCATCCTGCCTGCCCTGCTGCGCTGTATGACCCTTGTGGTTTAGCACTTTTGATTATAATAATAACGCTTAATGATACTCAAAATATTTTTTTTTTTTAGAAATATATGAAATTCCTTTAACTTTTCTGAACATTATATATATTCTCTTCTCATTTGTTTTGTTTACTAAAGGATACAAAAGCTGCTTTGCATTTATGTTTATCAAAATGATAGATTTTTAAAAATTTATTCTCTATTAAAGGATATACTATTTACTTATTATTCCATATAGTAAAATGATAGATTTAATTATTCTGTATCACCCTTTTCTCCAGGATTCTCCATAAGTAAATATGTTTGCTCACTATTCTTTTTTTTCCTTACCTTTGATAGTGCACTGAACAAAGGGCGGCTAAGAAAATGTGTGTTCTCTCATCTGTTGCTGGCACTCCTCATGGTGGTCAAGATGGTCCCTGATTTCCTCGACAGACTTGATATTTTTTTTCTTGAAATTGAAGAATTAGAAGTACCGCAAGTATGAGTTACTGTACCTCTTTATCTGCAGATATGTTTGACTTTTTTATTTTTTTTTTTTGAA
>WNWK01037140.1:0-17500 GCA_009830355.1 Cherax destructor | reverse complement strand
GAAATTTATTTAAAAGTATGATAATCTAAGTATTTTAGATAAAAATAAGTTTTGCCAGAAAATCACTCAAACGCTCTAAAACGTCGAAATATGCAATGAAATACGATTTTAGCACATTTTTCTGAGCTTTTTAATGTTTCATGTATTTTTCGAAAATAATAGGGAATATTCTATAAAAATATTGATTTTTATAGATTTTTAATAGGATTTTTAAAAATATGTAATAATTTATATATTCAAAAATGCTATAAAACTTGATTTTATTGCATTTTTTGACGATTTAAGGCATTTTGAAGGATTTTCTGAAAAACTATTTTTTTTTAAATAAATTCCACCTATGAGTAAGCTTCGTAAAAGAAAATCATAAAATTTTGCTAACTTTTCTTATAAATTTCAATTGCAGTAGAAATTCTATTTAAAAGTTTGAAAATCTACGTATTTTAGTTAAAAAATGAGTTTTGCCAGAAAAGCACTCAAACCGCTCTAAAACGTCGAAATATGCAATAAAATACGATTTTAGCACATTTTTCTGAGCATTTTAAAGTTTCATGTATTTTTCGAAAATAATATGGAATATTCTATAAAAATATTGATTTTTATAGATTTTTAATGGGATTTTTTAAAAATAAGTAAATAATTAATATATACTTAAAAATGCTATAAAACTTGATTTTATTGCATTTTTTGACGATTTAAGGCATTTTCAAGGATTTTCTGAAAAACTATTTTTTTTAAATATAATACACCTATGAGTAAGCTTCATAAAACAAAATCATAAAATTATGCTAACTTTTCAAATAAATTTCAAATGCAGTAGAAATTTTATTTAAAAGTTTGAAAATCTAGGTATTTTAGCTAAAAAATGAGTTTTGCCATAAAAACACTCAAACCGCTCTAAAACGTCGAAATATGCAATAAAATACGATTTTAGCACATTTTTCTGAGCTTTTTAATGTTTTATGTATTTTTAAAAAAAATAATATGAAATACTCTATAAAAATATTGATTTTTATAGATTTTTAATAGGATTTTTTAAAAATATGTAAATAATTATTAAATATTCAAAAATGCTATAAAACTTGATTTTATTGCAGTTTTTGACGATTAAGGGCATTTTCAAGAATTTTCAGAAAACACTATTTTTGTAGATAAAATATACCTGAGTAAGCTTCCTAAATGAAAATCATAAAATTTTGCTTACTTTTCCCATAAATTTCAATTGCAGTAGAAATTCTATTTAAAAGTGTGATAATCTAAGTATTTTAGCTAAAAAATGAGTTTTGCCAGAAAAGCACTCAAACCGCTCTAAAACATCGAAATATGCAATAAAATACGATTTTAGCACATTTTTCTGAGCTTTTTAATGTTTCATGTATTTTTCGAAAATAATATGAAATATTCTAAATTAATATTGATTTTTTATAGATTTTAATGGGATTTTTTAAAAATATGTAAATAATTATTATATATTCAAATATGCTATAAAACTTGATTTTATTGCTTTTTTTGACGATTTAAGGCATTTTGAAGGATTTTCTGAAATCCTAAAACAAAATCATAAAATTATGCTAACTTTTCCCATAAAATTCAATTGCAGTAGAAATTTATTTAAAAGTTTGAAAATCTAGGTATTTTAGCTAAAAAATGAGTTTTCCCAGAAAATCACTCAAACCGCTCTAAAACGTCGAAATATGCAATAAAATACGATTTTAGCACATTTTTCTGAGCTTTTTAATGTTTCATGTATTTTTCGAAAATAATATGAAATACTCTATAAAAATATTGATTTTTATAGATTTTTAATAGGATTTTTAAAATATGTAAATAATTATTAAATATTCATATTCAAAAATGCTATAAAACTTGATTTTATTTAGGGCATTTCAAGGATTTTCTGAAAATACTATTTTTTATATAAAATATACCTATGAGTAAGCTTCCTAAAAGAAAATCATAAAATTTTGCTTACTTTTCCCATAAATTTCAATTGCAGTAGAAATTTAGCTAAAAAATGAGTTTGCCAGAAAAGCACTCAAACCGCTTAAAACGTCGAAATATGCAATAAAATACGATTTTAGCACATTTTTCTGAGCTTTTTAATGTTTCATGTATTTTTCGAAAATAATATGAAATACTCTATAAAAATATTGATTTTTATAGATTTTTAATGTGATTTTTTAAAAATATGATTTTATTGCATTTTTTGACGATTTAAGGCATTTTCAAGGATTTTCTGAAAAACTATTTTTTTAGATAAAATATACCTATGAGTAAGCTTCCTAAAAGAAAATCATAAAATTTTGCTTACTTTTCCCATAAATTTCAATTGCAGTAGAAATTTATTTAAAAGTTTGAAAATCTAGGTATTTTAGCTAAAAAATGAGTTTTGCCAGAAAAGCACTAAACCGCTCTAAACGTCGAAATATGCAATAAAATACCATTTTAACACATTTTATGATTTTTTAATGTTTCATGTATTTTTGAAAATAATATGAAATATTATAAAAATATTTATTTTTATAGATTTTTAATTGAATTTTAAAATATGTAAATAATTATTAAATATTCAAAATGCTATAAAACTTGATTTTATTTAGGCATTTTCAAGGATTTTCTGAAAAACTATTTTTTTAGATAAAATATACCTATGAGTAAGCTTCCTAAAAGAAAATCATAAAATTTTGCTTACTTTTCCCATAAATTTCAATTGCAAAATGAGTTTTGCCAGAAAAGCACTCAAACCGCTCTAAAACGTCGAAATATGCAATAAAATACGATTTTAGCACATTTTTCTGAGCTTTTTAATGTTTCATGTATTTTTCGAAAATAATATGAAATATTCTATAAAAATATTGATTTTTATAGATTTTTAATGTGATTTTTTTAAAAATGATAGATTTTATTGCATTTTTTGACGATTTAAGGCATTTTAAGGATTTTCTGAAAAACTATTTTTTTAGATAAAATATACCTATGAGTAAGCTTCCTAAAGAAATCATAAATTTGCTACTTTCCCATAAATTTCAATTGCAGTAGAAATTTTTTAAAAGTTGAAATCTACGTATTTTAGCTAAAAAATGAGTTTTGCCAGAAAAGACTCAAACCGCTTAAAACGTCGAAATATGCAATAAAATGCAATTTTATGCCATTTTTCGAGCTTTTTAATGTTTCATGTATTTTTCGAAAATAATATGGAATATTCTATAAAAATATTGATTTTTATAGATTTTTAATGGGATTTTTTAAAAATAAGTAAATAATTAATAATATAATAAAAATGCTATAAAACTTGATTTTATTGCATTTTGACGATTTAAGGCATTTTCAAGGATTTTCTGAAAACTTTTTTTTAGATAAAATATCACCTGAGTAAACTTCCTAAAAAAAATCTAAAATTTTGCTAACTTTTCCCATAAATTTCAATTCAGTAAAATTTATTTAAAAGTTTGAAAATCTACGTATTTTAGCTAAAAATGAGTTTTGCAGAAAAGCCTCAAACCGTGTAAAACGTCGAAATATGCAAAAAATGCAATTTTATGCCATTTTTCTGAGCTTTTTAATGTTTCATGTTTTTTGAAAATAATATGAAATATTCTAAATTATTATTGATTTTTATAGATTTTTAATGGATTTTTAAAAATATGTAAATAATTAATATATATTCAAAAATGCTATAAAACTTGATTTTATTGCATTTTTTGACGATTTAAGGCATTTTGAAGGATTTTCTGAAAAACTATGAGTAAGCTTCCTAAAACAAAATCATAAAATTATGCTAACTTTTCCCATAAATTTCAATTGCAGTAGAAATTATATTTAAAAGTTTGAAAATCTAGGTATTTTAGCTAAAAAATGAGTTTTGCCAGAAAAGCACTCAAACCGCTCTAAATCGTCGAAATATGCAATAAAATACCATTTTAGCACGTTTTTATGATATTTTTTATGTTTCATGTATTTTTTGAAAATAATATGAAATATTATATAATAATATTTATTTTTATAGATTTTTAATTGAATTTTTAAAAATATGTAAATAATTATTAAATATTCAAAAATGCTATAAAACTTGATTTTATTTAGGGCATTTTCAAGGATTTTCTGAAAATACTATTTTTTATATAAAATATACCTATGAGTAAGCTTCCTAAAAGAAAATCATAAAATTTTGCTTACTTTTCCCATAAATTTCAATTGCAGTAGAAATTTAGCTAAAAAATGAGTTTGCCAGAAAAGCACTCAAACCGCTCTAAAACGTCGAAATATGCAATAAAATACGATTTTAGCACATTTTTCTGAGCTTTTTAATGTTTCATGTATTTTTCGAAAATAATATGAAATACTCTATAAAAATATTGATTTTTATAGATTTTTAATGTGATTTTTTAAAAATATGATTTTATTGCATTTTTTGACGATTTAAGGCATTTTGAAGGATTTTCTGAAAACACTATTTTTTTTAGATAAAATATACCTGATAAACTTCAAAAGAAAATCTTAAAATTTTGCTTATTCCCATAAATTTCAATTGCAGTAGAAATTTATTTAAAAGTTTGAAAATCTAGGTATTTTAGCTAAAAAATAAGTTTTGCCAGAAAGCACTCAAACCGCTCTAAATGCTAAAAATGAGTTTTGCAGAAAAGCACCAAACGCTTAAAACGTCAAATATGCAATAAATGATTTTAGCACATTTTTCTGAGCTTTTTAATGTTTCATGTATTTTTGAAAATAATATGAATATTCTATAAAAATATTGATTTTTATAGATTTTAATGGATTTTTTAAAAATATGTAAATAATTAATATATATTCAAAATGCTATAAAACTTGATTTTATTGCATTTTTGACGATTTAAGGCATTTTCAGATTTTCTGAAAAACTATTTTTAGATAAAATACACCTATGAGTAAGCTTCCTAAAAGAAAATCATAAAATTTGCTACTTTTCCATAAATTTCAATTGCAGTAGAAATTTATTTAAAGTTTGAAATCTAGTATTTTAGCTAAAATGAGTTTTGCCAGAAAAGCACTCAAACCGCTCTAAAACGTCGAAATATGCAATAAAATACGATTTTAGCACATTTTTCTGAGCTTTTAATGTTTCATGTATTTTTGAAAATAATATGAAATATCTATAAAAATATTGATTTTTATAGATTTTTAATGGATTTTTAAAATATGTAAATAATTATAATATTCAAAAATGCTAAAACTTGATTTTATTGCATTTTTGACGATTTAAGGCATTTTCAAGGATTTTCTGAAAACTATTTTTTAGATAAAATATACCTATGAGTAAGCTTCCTAAAAGAAAATCATAAAATTTTGCTAACTTTTCCCATAAATTTCAATTGCAGTAGAAATTCTATTTAAAAGTTGAAAATCTAGTATTTTAGCTAAAAATGAGTTTTGCCAGAAAAGCACTCAAACCGCTCTAAAACGTCGAAATATGCAATAAAATACGATTTTAGCACATTTTTCTGAGCTTTTTAATGTTTCATGTATTTTCGAAAATAATATGAAATATTCATAAAAATATTGATTTTTATAGATTTTTAATGGATTTTAAAATATGTAAATAATTAATAATATTCAAAATGCTATAAAACTTGATTTTATTGCATTTTTGACGATTTAAGGCATTTTAAGGATTTTCTGAAAACTATTTTTTTAGATAAAATCACCTATGAGTAAGCTTCCTAAAAGAAAATCATAAAATTTTGCTTAACTTTTCCCATAAATTTCAATTGCAGTAGAAATTCTATTTAAAAGTTTGAAAATCTAGTATTTTAGCTAAAAATGAGTTTTGCCAGAAAAGCACTCAAACCGCTCTAAAACGTCGAAATATGCAATAAAATACGATTTTAACATTTTCTGAGCTTTTAATGTTTCATGTATTTTCGAAAATAATATGAAATATCTATAAAAATATTGATTTTATAGATTTTTATGGATTTTTAAAAATAGTAAATAATTAATAATATCAAAAATGCTATAAACTTGATTTTATTGCATTTTGACGATTTAAGGCATTTTCAGATTTTCTGAAAACTATTTTTTTAGATAAAATATACCTATGAGTAAGCTTCCTAAAAGAAAATCATAAAATTTGCTTACTTTTCCCATAAATTTCAATTGCAGTAGAAATTCTATTTAAAAGTTTGAAAATCTAGTATTTTAGCTAAAAATGAGTTTTGCCAGAAAAGCACTCAAACGCTCTAAAACGTCGAAATATGCAATAAAATACATTTTAGCACATTTTTCTGAGCTTTTTAATGTTTCATGTATTTTTGAAAATAATATGAAATATTCTATAAAAATATTGATTTTTATAGATTTTTAATGGATTTTTAAAAATATGTAAATAATTAATAATATTCAAAATGCTATAAAACTTGATTTTATTGCATTTTTGACGATTTAAGTGATTTTCAAGGATTTTCTGAAAACATTTTTTTAGATAAAATACCTATGAGTAAGCTTCCAAAAGAAAATCATAAAATTTTGCTAACTTTTCCATAAATTTCAATTGCATAGAAATTCTATTTAAAAGTTTGAAAATCTAGTATTTTAGCTAAAAATGAGTTTTGCAGAAAAGCACTCAAACTGCTCTAAACGTCGAAATATGCAATAAAATACGATTTTAGCACATTTTTTGAGCTTTTAATGTTTCATGTATTTTTCGAAAATAATATGAAATATTCTATAAAATATTGATTTTTATAGATTTTTAATGGATTTTTTAAAATATGTAAATAATTAATAAATATTAAAAATGCTATAAAACTTGATTTATTGCATTTTGACGATTTAAGGCATTTTAAGGATTTTCTGAAAAACTATTTTTTAGATAAAATCCACCTAGAGTAAGCTTCCTAAAAGAAAATCATAAAATTTTGCTAACTTTTCCATAAATTTCAATTGCAGTAGAAAATTCTATTTAAAAGTTTGAAAATCTAGGTATTTTAGCTAAAAATGAGTTTTCAGAAAAGCACTCAAACCGCTCTAAAACGTCGAAATATGCAATAAATACGATTTTAGCACATTTTTCTGAGCTTTTAATGTTTCATGTATTTTTCGAAAATAATATGAAATATTCTATAAAAATATTATTTTTATAGATTTTTAATGGGATTTTTAAAAATATGTAATAATTATAAATATTCAAAAATGCTATAAAACTTGATTTTATTGTTTTTTGACATTTAAAGATTTTAAGATTTTCTGAAAACACTATTTTTAGATAAATATACATGAGTAACTTCCTAAAAGAAAATCTAAATTTTGTTACTTTTCCCATAAATTTCAATTGCAATGAAATTTATTTAAAAGTTTGAAAATCTAGTATTTTAGCTAAAAATGAGTTTTGCCGAAAAGCACTAAACCGCTTAAACGTCGAAATATGCAATAAAATCATTTTAGCACATTTTCTGAGCTTTTAATGTTTCATGTATTTTTGAAAATAATAGAAATATTATAAAAATATTGATTTTTATAGATTTTTAATGGATTTTTAAAAATATGTAAATAATTAATAATATTAAAAATGCTATAAAACTTGATTTTATTGCATTTTGACGATTTAGGCATTTTCAAGGATTTTCTGAAACACTTTTTAGATAAAATACCTGAGTAAGCTTCCTAAAAAAAATCATAAAATTTGCTTACTTTTCCCATAAATTTCAATTGCATAGAAATTTATTTAAAAGTTTGAAAATCTAGTATTTTAGCTAAAAATGAGTTTTGCCAGAAAAGCACTCAAACCGCTCTAAACGTCGAAATATGCAAAAAATACATTTTAGCACATTTTTGAGTTTTTAATGTTTCATGTATTTTGAAAATAATATGAAATATTCTATAAAATATTATTTTTATAGATTTTAATGATTTTTAAAATATGTAAATAATTAATAAATATTAAAAATGCTATAAAACTTGATTTATTCATTTTTGACGATTTAAGGCATTTTCAAGGATTTTCTAAAACATTTTTTTAGATAAAATACTATGAGTAAGCTTCCTAAAAAAAATCATAAAATTTGCTACTTTTCCCATAAATTTCAATTGCAGTAGAAATTTATTTAAAGTTTGAAAATCTAGTATTTTAGCTAAAATGAGTTTTGCCAGAAAAGCACTCAAACCGCTCTAAATCGTCGAAATATGCAATAAAATACCATTTTAGCACATTTTTATGATATTTTTATGTTTCATGTATTTTTGAAAATAATATGAAATATTATATAAAATATTTATTTTATAGATTTTTAATTGAATTTTTAAAAATATGTAAATAATTAATAAATATTAAAATGCTATAAAACTTGATTTTATTGCATTTGACATTTAAGGCATTTTCAAGGATTTTCTGAAAACATATTTTTAGATAAAATATACCTGAGTAAGCTTCCTAAAAGAAAATCATAAAATTTTGCTTAATTTTCCCATAAATTTCAATTGCAGTAGAAATTCTATTTAAAAGTTGAAATCTAGTATTTTAGCTAAAATGAGTTTTAAAAACACTCAAACCGCTCTAAACGTCGAAATATGCAATAAAATACATTTTAGCACATTTTTCTGAATTTTTAATGTTTCATGTATTTTTGAAAATAATATGAAATATTATAAAAATATTTATTTTTATAGATTTTTAATTGGATTTTTAAAAATATGTAAATAATTAATAAATATTCAAAATGCTATAAAACTTGATTTTATTTCATTTTTTGACGATTTAAGGCATTTTCAAGGATTTTCTGAAAACACTATTTTTTAGATAAAATATACCTATGAGTAAGCTTCCTAAAAGAAAATCATAAAATTTTGCCTTATTTTCCCATAAATTTCAATTGCAGTAGAAATTCTATTTAAAAGTTTAAAATCTACGTATTTTAGCTAAAAATGAGTTTTGCCAGAAAAGCACTCAAACCGCTCTAAAACGTCGAAATATGCAATAAAATACGATTTTAGCACTTTTTTCTGAGTTTTTAATGTTTCATGTATTTTTCGAAAATAATATGAAATATTCTATAAAAATATTGATTTTTATAGATTTTTAATGGGATTTTTTAAAAATAAGTAAATAATTAATATATACTCAAAAATGCTATAAAACTTGATTTTATTGCATTTTTTGACGATTTAAGGCATTTTCAAGGATTTTCTAAAAACACTATTTTTGTAGATAAAATATACCTGAGTAAGCTTCCAAAAGAAAATCATTAAATTTTGCTTACTTTTCCCATAAATTTCAATTGCAGTAGAAATTCTATTTAAAAGTGTGAAATCTAAGTATTTTAGCTAAAAATGAGTTTTGCCAGAAAAGCACTCAAACCGCTCTAAAACGTCGAAATATGCAATAAAATACATTTTAGCACATTTTTTGAGTTTTTTTATGTTTCATGTATTTTTGAAAATAATATGAAATATTATAAATAATATTATTTTATAGATTTTTAATGGGATTTTTAAAAATAAGTAAATAATTATTAAATATTCAAAAATGCTATAAAACTTGATTTTATTGCATTTTTGACGATTTAAGGCATTTTCAAGGATTTTCTGAAAACATATTTTTGTAGATAAAATTACCTATGAGTAAGCTTCCTAAAAAAATCATAAATTTTGCTTACTTTCCATAAATTTCAATTGTAGAAATTCTATTTAAAAGTGTGATAATCTAAGTATTTTAGCTAAAAAATGAGTTTTGAGAAAAGCACTCAAACCGCTCTAAACGTCGAAATATGCAATAAAATACGATTTTAGCACATTTTTCTGAGCTTTTTAATGTTTCATGTATTTTCGAAATAATATATGAAATATCTATAAAATATTGATTTTTATAGATTTTTTAGATTTTTAAAATATGTAAATAATTAATATATATTAAAATGCTATAAAACTGATTTTATTGCATTTTTGACGATTTAAGGCATTTTCAAGGATTTTCTGAAAAACTATTTTTAGATAAAATCCACACTATGAGTAAGCTTCCTAAAAGAAAATCATAAAATTTTGCTAACTTTTCCCATAAATTTCAATTGCAGTAGAAATTCTATTTAAAAGTTTGAAAATCTAGTATTTTAGCTAAAAATGAGTTTTGCCAGAAAAGCACTCAAACCGCTCTAAAACGTCGAAATATGCAATAAAATACGATTTTAGCACATTTTCTGAGCTTTTTAATGTTTCATGTATTTTTCGAAAATAATATGAAATATTCTATAAAAATATTGATTTTATAGATTTTAATGGGATTTTTAAAAATAAGTAAAAAAATTAATATATACTAAAAAATGCTATAAAACTTGATTTTATTGCATTTTTGACGATTTAAGGCATTTTCAAGGATTTTCTGAAAACTATTTTTTTAGATAAAATACACCTATGAGTAAGCTTCTAAAAAAAATCTAAAATTTTGCTAATTTTCCCATAAATTTCAATTGCAGTAGAAATTCTATTTAAAAGTTTGAAAATCTAGGTATTTTAGCTAAAAATGAGTTTTGCTCAGAAAAGCACTCAAACCGCTCTAAATCGTCGAAATATGCAATAAAATATCATTTTAGCACATTTTTCTGAGCTTTTTATGTTTCATGTATTTTTGAAAAATAATATGAAATATTTATAATAATATTGATTTTTATAGATTTTTAATTGAATTTTTTAAAATATGTAAATAATTAATAAATATTCAAAAATGCTATAAAACTTGATTTTATTGCATTTTTGACGATTTAGGCATTTTCAGATTTTCTGAAAAACTATTTTTTAGATAAAATAACCTATGAGTAAGCTTCCAAAAGAAAATCATAAAATTTTGCTTACTTTTCCATAAATTTCAATTGCAGTAGAAATTTATTTAAAAGTTGAAATCTGTATTTAGCTAAAAATGAGTTTTCCAGAAAAGCACTCAAACTGCTCTAAAACGTCGAAATATGCAATAAAATACGATTTTAGCACATTTTTCTGAGCTTTTAATGTTTCATGTATTTTTCGAAAATAATATGAAATACTCTATAAAATATTGATTTTATAGATTTTTAATGGATTTTTAAAATATGTAAATAATTAATAATATTAAAAATGCTATAAAACTTGATTTTATTGCATTTTTGACGATTTAAGGCATTTTCAAGGATTTTCTGAAAACTATTTTTTAGATAAAATCACCTATGAGTAAGCTTCCTAAAAGAAAATCATAAAATTTTGCTAACTTTTCCCATAAATTTCAATTGAGTAGAAATTCTATTTAAAAGTTTGAAAATCTAGTATTTTAGCTAAAAATGAGTTTTGCCAGAAAAGCACTCAAACTGCTCTAAAACGTCGAAATATGCAATAAAATACGATTTTAGCACATTTTTCTGAGCTTTTTAATGTTTCATGTATTTTTCGAAAATAATATGAAATACTTCTATAAAATATTGATTTTTATAGATTTTTAATGGGATTTTTAAAATATGTAAATAATTAATAAATATTCAAAAATGCTATAAAACTTGATTTTATTGCATTTTTGACGATTTAAGGATTTTCAAGATTTTCTGAAAACTATATTTTTAGATAAAATATACCTTGAGTAAGCTTCCTAAAAGAAAATCATAAAATTTTGCTAACTTTTCCCATAAATTTCAATTGCAGTAGAAATTCTATTTAAAAGTTGATAATCTACGTATTTTAGCTAAAATGAGTTTTGCCAGAAAAGCACTCAAACTGCTCTAAAACGTCGAAATATGCAATAAAATACGATTTTAGCACATTTTTCTGAGCTTTTAATGTTTCATGTATTTTTGAAAATAATATGAAATATTTATAAAATATTGATTTTTATAGATTTTTAATGGATTTTTTAAAATATGTAAATAATTAATAATATTCAAAAATGCTATAAAACTTGATTTATTGCATTTTTGACGATTTAAGGCATTTTCAAGGATTTTCTGAAAACTATTTTTTTAGATAAAATATACCTATGAGTAAGCTTCCTAAAGAAAATCATAAAATTTTGCTTACTTTTCCCATAAATTTCAATTGTAGAAATTCTATTTAAACGTGTGATAATCTAAGTATTTTAGCTAAAAAATGACTTTTGCCAGAAAAGCACTCAAACCGCTCTAAACGTCGAAATATGCAATGAAATACGATTTTAGCACATTTTTCTGAGCTTTTTAATGTTTCATGTATTTTTCGAAAATAATATGAAATATTCTTTAAAAATATTGATTTTTATAGATTTTTAATGTGATTTTTTTAAAAATATGTAAATAATTTAATAATATAAAAAATGCTATAAAACTTGATTTTATTGCATTTTTTGACGATATAAGGCATTTTCAAGGATTTTCTGAAAAACTATTTTTTTTAGATAAAATACACCTATGAGTAAGCTTCCTAAAAGAAAATCATAAAATTTTGCTTACTTTTCCATAAATTTCAATTGCAGTAGAAATTTATTTAAAAGTTGAAATCTAGTATTTTAGCTAAAAATGAGTTTTGCCAGAAAAGCACTAAACCGTCTAAAACGTCGAAATATGCAATAAAATACGATTTTAGCACATTTTTCTGAGCTTTTTAATGTTTCATGTATTTTTCGAAAATAATATGAAATATTCTTAAAAATATTGATTTTTATAGATTTTTAATGGATTTTTTAAAATATGTAAATAATTAATATATATTCAAAAATGCTATAAAACTTGATTTTATTGCATTTTTGACGATTTAAGGCATTTTCAAGATTTTCTGAAAACTATTTTTTTAGATAAAATCACTATGAGTAAGCTTCCTAAAACAAAATCATAAAATTATGCTAACTTTTCCCATAAATTTCAATTGCAGTAGAAATTATTTAAAAGTTTGAAAATCTAGGTATTTTAGCTAAAAATGAGTTTTGCCAGAAAAGCACTCAAACGTCTAAATCGTCGAAATATGCAATAAAATACCATTTTAGCACATTTTTCTGAGTTTTTAATGTTTCATGTATTTTTGAAAATAATATGAAATATTATAATAATATTTATTTTTATAGATTTTTAATTGAATTTTTAAAAATATGTAAATAATTAATAAATATTCAAAAATGCTATAAAACTTGATTTTATTGCATTTTTTGACGATTTAAGCATTTTCAAGGATTTTCTGAAAACACTATTTTTTAGATAAAATACCTGAGTAAGCTTCCTAAAAGAAAATCATAAAATTTTGCTTACTTTTCCCATAAATTTCAATTGCAGTAGAAATTTATTTAAAAGTTTGAAAATCTAGTATTTTAGCTAAAAATGAGTTTTCAGAAAAGCACTCAAACGCTCTAAAACGTCGAAATATGCAATAAATACATTTTAGCACATTTTTCTGAGCTTTTAATGTTTCATGTATTTTTCGAAAATAATATGAAATATTCATAAAAATATTGATTTTTATAGATTTTTAATGGATTTTTAAAAATATGTAAATAATTAATAAATATTCAAAAATGCTATAAAACTTGATTTTATTGCATTTTTTGACGATTTAAGGCATTTTCAAGGATTTTCTGAAAACATATTTTTTAGATAAAATACCTATGAGTAAGCTTCCTAAAAGAAAATCATAAAATTTTGCTACTTTTCCCATAAATTTCAATTGCGTAGAAATTCTATTTAAAAGTTTGAAATCTAGTATTTTAGCTAAAAATGAGTTTTGCCAGAAAAGCACTCAAACCTCTAAACGTCGAAATATGCAATAAAATACGATTTTAGCACATTTTTCTGAGCTTTTTAATGTTTCATGTATTTTTCGAAAATAATATGAAATATTATAAAAATATTGATTTTTATAGATTTTTAATGGATTTTTTAAAATATGTAAATAATTATAATATTCAAAATGCTATAAAACTTGATTTTATTGCATTTTTGACGATTTAAGGCATTTTCAAGATTTTCTGAAAACTATTTTTTAGATAAAATCACCTATGAGTAAGCTTCCTAAAGAAAATCATAAAATTTTGCTTACTTTTCCCATAAATTTCAATTGCAGTAGAAATTCTATTTAAAAGTGTGATAATCTAGTATTTTAGCTAAAAATGAGTTTTGCCAGAAAAGCACTCAAACTGCTCTAAAACGTCGAAATATGCAATAAAATACGATTTTAGCACATTTTTCTGAGCTTTTTAATGTTTCATGTATTTTTGAAAATAATATGAAATATCTATAAAAATATTGATTTTTATAGATTTTAATGGGATTTTTAAAAATATGTAAATAATTAATAATATTCAAAAATGCTATAAAACTTGATTTTATTGCATTTTTGACGATTTAAGGCATTTTCAAGGATTTTCTGAAAAACTATTTTTAGATAAATATACCATGAGTAAGCTTCCAAAAGAAAATCATAAAATTTTGCTAACTTTTCCCATAAATTTCAATTGCAGAGAAATTCTATTTAAAAGTTTGAAATCTAGTATTTTAGCTAAAAATGAGTTTTCAGAAAAGCACTCAAACTGCTTAAAAATGATTTAAAAATATATAAAATAAAATTTAAACTATTTTATGCATTTGATTAAGGTTTTCAGGATTTTTAAACTTTTTAGATAAATAACCTGTAGCTCAAAAAATCTAAAATTTATTTTCATAAATTTCAATTGTAGAAATTATTTAAAAGTTGAAATCAGTATTTACTAATGAGTTTTGCCAGAAGCACTCAACGTTAAACGTCGAAATATGCAATAAAATACGATTTTAGCACATTTTTCTGAGCTTTTAATGTTTCATGTATTTTTGAAAATAATATGAATATTCTATAAAAATATTGATTTTTATAGATTTTAATGGATTTTTAAAATATGTAAATAATTATAATATTAAAAATGCTATAAAACTTGATTTTATTGCATTTTTGACGATTTAAGGCATTTCAGGATTTTCTGAAAACACTATTTTTTAGATAAAATATACCATGAGTAAGCTTCCTAAAGAAAATCATAAAATTTTGCTAACTTTTCCCATAAATTTCAATTGCAGTAGAAATTCTATTTAAAAGTTTGAAATCTACGTATTTTAGCTAAAAATGAGTTTTGCCAGAAAAGCACTCAAACCGCTCTAAAACGTCGAAATATGCAATAAAATACGATTTTAGCACATTTTTCTGAGTTTTTAATGTTTCATGTATTTTTGAAAATAATATGAAATATTCTATAAAAATATTGATTTTTATAGATTTTTAATGGATTTTTAAAATATGTAAATAATTAATAAATATTCAAAAATGCTATAAAACTTGATTTTATTGCATTTTTGACGATTTAAGGCATTTCAAGGATTTTCTGAAAACTATTTTTTTAGATAAAATCACCTAGAGTAAGCTTCTAAAAGAAAATCATAAAATTTTGCTTACTTTTCCATAAATTTCAATTGCAGTAGAAATTCTATTTAAAAGTTTAAAATCTACGTATTTTAGCTAAAAATGAGTTTTGCCAGAAAGCACTCAAACCGCTCTAAAACGTCGAAATATGCAATAAATACATTTTAGCACATTTTTCTGAGCTTTTTAATGTTTCATGTATTTTTCGAAAATAATATGAAATATTCTATAAAAATATTGATTTTTATAGATTTTTAATTGGATTTTTTAAAATATGTAAATAATTAATATATATTCAAAAATGCTATAAAACTTGATTTTATTGCATTTTTTGACGATTTAAGGCATTTTCAAGGATTTTCTGAAAAACTATTTTTTAGATAAAATACACCTATGAGTAAGCTTCCTAAAAGAAAATCTTAAAATTTTGCTTACTTTTCCCATAAATTTCAATTGCAGTAGAAATTCTATTTAAAAGTTTGAAAATCTACGTATTTTAGCTAAAAAATGAGTTTTGCCAGAAAAGCACTCAAACCGCTCTAAAACGTCGAAATATGCAATAAAATACATTTTACACATTTTCTGAGTTTTTAATGTTTCATGTATTTTTGAAAATAATATGAAATATTATAAATAATATTGATTTTTATAGATTTTTAATGGTTATTTTTTAAAAATATGTAAATAATTAATAAATATTCAAAATGCTATAAAACTTGATTTTATTGCATTTTTTGACGATTTAAGGCATTTTCAAGGATTTTCTGAAAACACTAATTTTTTAGATAAAATATACCTGAGTAAGCTTCCTAAAAGAAAATCATAAAATTTTGCTTACTTTTCCCATAAATTTCAATTGCAGTAGAAATTCTATTTAAAAGTGTGATAATCTAAGTATTTTAGCTAAAAAATGAGTTTTGCCAGAAAAGCACTCAAACCGCTCTAAACGTCGAAATATGCAATAAAATACATTTTAGCACATTTTTTGATCTTTTAATGTTTCATGTATTTTTGAAAATAATATGAAATACTCTATAATAATATTGATTTTTATAGATTTTTAATGAGATTTTTAAAAATATGTAAATAATTAATAAATATTCAAAATGCTATAAAACTTGATTTTATTGCATTTTTTGACGATTTAAGGCATTTTCAAGGATTTTCTGAAAACTATTTTTTTAGATAAAATCCACCTATGAGTAAGTTCCTAAAGAAAATCATAAAATTTGCTTAATTTTCCATAAATTTCAATTGCAGTAGAAATTCTATTTAAAAGTTTGAAATCTAGTATTTTAGCTAAAAATGAGTTTTGCCAGAAAAGCACTCAAACCGCTCTAAAACGTCGAAATATGCAATAAAATACGATTTTAGCAAATTTTTCTGAGCTTTTTAATGTTTCATGTATTTTCGAAAATAATATGAAATACTCTATAAAAATATTGATTTTTATAGATTTTTATTGGGATTTTTAAAAATATGTAAATAATTAATAAATATTCAAAATGCTATAAAACTTGATTTTATTGCATTTTTTGACGATTTAAGGCATTTTCAAGGATTTTCTGAAAAACTTTTTTTAGATAAAATACCTGAGTAAGCTTCCTAAAAGAAAATCATAAAATTTTGCTTACTTTTCCCAAATTTCAATTGCAGTGAAATTTATTTAAAAGTGTGATAATCTAAGTATTTTAGCTAAAAATGAGTTTTGCAGAAAAGCACTCAAACCGCTTAAAACGTCGAAATATGCAATAAAATACGATTTTAGCACATTTTTCTGAGCTTTTAATGTTTCATGTATTTTTCGAAAAAATATGAATATTCTTAAAAATATTGATTTTTATAGTTTTTATGGGATTTTTTAAAAATATTAAAAAAATAATAAATTAAAAATGCTAAAAAACTTATTTTATTGCATTTTTGACGATTAAGTTTTTTTAAGGATTTTCTGAAAAACTATTTTTTTCTTTTTAAATTCCTAAAAAAAAATATAAATTTGCTTACTTTTCCCATAAATTTCAATTGCAGTAAAATTATTTAAAGTTGAAATCTAGATTTAGCTAAAAAATTTTTGAAAAGCACTAAACCTCTAAATTGGGAAAATAATAAAAAAATTTTAAACACATTTTTTATTTTTAGTTTCATTATTTTTAAAAAAAAAATTTTATTT
>WNWK01037139.1:0-18692 GCA_009830355.1 Cherax destructor | reverse complement strand
ATTCCCTGGGGGTTGCTGTCTCCAACCCATCCAAAAGGGGTAGTCCCCCTGGGTGGTTGCTGTCTAAACCTACTACCACGGACGGTAGTACCCCCTGGGTTGCTGCTCCAAAACCACCCAAGGACGGTAGTCCCTGGGTGGTTTTGTCTAAAACCACCCACAGAGGTGACCCCCGGGTGGTTGTGCACCAACCTACTCCACGGACGGTAGTACCCCTGGGTTTTTTCACCAACCTATACCACAGGACGGTAGTATTCCCGGGGGGGGTTTTTTTGTCTACCAACCTACCCACAGGAGGAAGTTGGTTACAACCATTACCACAGTAGTATGAGCAATTTCAGAGGAATGGAGGCGATTGATTTTTATAGCTTGACGTGCTACTGTATTGTGAGGTATATTGTGTGTGTGCTGTATTGTGAGGTATATTGTGGGGCTGCTGTATTGTGGGTATATTTGTGTGCTTTTTATTGTGAGGTATTTTTTGGGGTTTTTATTGTGAGGTATATTGGGGGCTGCTGTATTGTGAGGTATATTGTTTTGGCTTTTTGGGAGGTATATTGTGTGTGCTGTGTATTGTTTTACTGTTGATTATGAGCAAGGTAAAGTTCGTAAAGGATTTGGGGAAACCAGTAGTCAGTCATGAGTCTTGTGGGGGGCTTAGACTTGAAAAAAAGAGTGGGATTTTGCAGTGAAGAGTTATTTGAACTGTGATGTGTATTCAATTCTGGAAAGACAGTTTGAGAAATGAAAAATGTTTTCATTTTTTGGTGTCATCCTACCTCGGTGTGTGATGGTCCCTCGGTGTGTAATGGTACTCGGTGTGATGGTACCTCGGTGTGTGATTGTACCGGTGTGTGATGGTACCTCGGTGTGTGTTGGTACCTCGGTGTGTGATGGTACCCCGGTGTGTGATGGTACCTCGGTGTGTGATGGTACCTCGGTGTGTGATGGTACCTTTTGTGTGATGGTACCTCTGTGTGTGATGGTACCTCGGTGTGTGATGGTACCTCAGTGTGTGATGGTACCCCGGTGTGTGATGGTACCTCTGTGTGATGGTACCTCGGTGTGTGATGGTACCTCGGTGTGTGATGGTTCCCCGGTGTGTGATGGTCCCTCTGTGTGTGATGGTACCTCAGTGTGTGATGGTACCTCGGTGTGTGATGGTACCTCGGTGTGATGGTACTCGGTGTGTGATGGTCCCTGGTGTGATGGTACCTCGGTGTGTGCTGGTCCCTCGGTGTGTGATGGTACCTCGGTGTGTGATGGTACCCGGTGTGTGATGGTACTCGGTGTGTGATGGTACCTCGGTGTGTGATGGTACCTCGGTGTGTGATAGTACCTCGGTGTGTGATGGTACCTCTGTGTGTGATGGTACCCCGGTGTGTGATGATACCTCGGTGTGTGATGGTACCTCGGTATGTGATGGTACCTCGGTGTGTGATGGTACCCCGGTGTGTGATTGTACCTCGGTGTGTGATGGTACTTCGGTGTGTGATGGTACCTCGGTGTGTGATGGTACCTCGGTGTGTGATGGTACCTCGGTGTGTGATGGTACCTCGGTGTGTGATGGTACCTCGGTGTGTGATGGTACCTCGGTGTGTGATGGTACCTCGGTGTGTGATGGTACCTCTATGTGTGATGGTACCTCGGTGTGTGATGGTACCTCGGTGTGTGATGGTACCTCGGTGTGTGATGGTAACTCGGTGTGTGATGGTACCTCCATGTGTGATGGTACCTCTATGTGTGATGGTACCTCGGTGTGTGATGGTACCTCTGTGTGTGATGGTACCCAGGTGTGTGATGGTACCTCGGTGTGTAATGGCCGATGTGCTAGAAGAATGTGGTATTCAGCAGGAATGTCCCAATTCTTCAAACTGAACTGAGTGTTAGTTATTACATCTATGTTTCCTGAACATGCGACTAGTCTTACCTCTCTTCTCTAATTCTGTGATGGTAATCAATGTTTGTATTGCCAAATATTTTGTGAACTATCTTGTTTTCTTAAATTTTTCTGAAATATTTTCTGGCATTTCTTGCTCCTTTCTGTCTCTTTGTTTCTCACCTACACAATCATACATTTACCTTCCATCAGTTTTAAGTCTCATATAAGGCTGTCACCTTTCCCCAGAAAAATACATCCCATCCCTTCCATATTTGTCATGTTTTCTACACAAATTTTCCAAGTTGTTAAAGAGCAAAATTGAGTTTTTTTGCAGTACATGTCTAGCCAGCAATCTACACTAATTCCTCTTCTAGGCAATAAAAGACACCTTAGGATCTCTTGCTTTGACCTAATTTATTCAGTAGCTATCCTGTGTTTAATAAGAAAGCCCTTTCAGTATATGTCAATATTACCTACACCACTGAAACATCCTTCTTACCTGACATGATGTTATCTAATCAGCTAACTATACCAACAACAGAGAAACACTCCTCGTCGCCCTTCTGCACCTGCTTCACTCTGATCTGTCTCTGTATTTAATTTGCAACTCCCCAACAATGAGAGTATCCTTACCTATATGTGCAGAAGCATTCGTCGCACTTTTCATTTTTACAGCCTCCTTCTACATCCTTCTTCAATGTCATCTTTTCCCTTCATTATTACTAACGTTTCCTTTAATTGACAATACACAATTGCAACAGGTTGACGAACTGGACACATGAACTGGACACATGAACTGGACACATGAACTGGACACATGAACAGCGCTTGACCATCTTCATTAACCAAACTTTCATCTGCCTCAATAAAAGGTTTTCAGTAAATTAGAACATAAGAAAGAAGGAACACTGCAGCAGGCCTACTGGCCCATACGAGGCAGGTCCAAATTTCCAACGGCTTAAGCGAATGCCCCGACCCAGCCAGCTAAGGTTACATTCACTTAAGGAAGGAGCACTGCATCTGACCTAGTAGCACAAGCTAGTCAGAACCAATTCACACCCAACCGCACCCACTCATATAATTGTCCAGCCGACCACCTGGTCAGCCGACCACCTGGTCAGGTCACTTCCACTGACCTGGTAGTACAAGCTAGTCAGGTCCAAACTTACACCCATCCACACCCACCCATGTATTTATCTAACCTATTTTTAAAACTACACAACGTCTTAGCATTTATGACAGTACTCGGGAGTTTGTTCCACTCATCCACAACTCTATTACCAAACCAATGCTTTCCTATATCCTTCCTGAATCTGAACTTTTCCAACTTGAAACCATTGCTGCGAGTCCTGTCTTGGCTGGATATTTTCAGCACGCTATTTACATCCCCTTTGTTTATTCCTGTTTTCCATTTGTACACCTCAATCATATCCCCCTTCCCCAATTCTACGCCTTTCTAGAGAGTGCAGATTCAGGGCCCTCAGTCTATCCTCATAGGGAAGATTTCTGATACAAGGGCTCAACTTTGTCATCCTCCTTTGTACGTTTTCCAGTGCATTTATATCCATTCTGTAATACGGTGACCAGAACTCTGCAGCATAATCTAAATGAGGCCTAACCAAAGATATATAGAGTTGAAGAACAACCTGAGAACTTCTGTTATTTATACTTCTTGATATGAAGCCAAGGATTCTGTTAGCTTTATTGCGAACACTTATGCACTGTTGTATAGGCTTCAGATTACTACTAACCAGAACTCCTAAATCCTTCTCGCAATCACAAGTAATAAGATCTACATTATTCAGTTTATATGTGGCATGGTTATTGTCCTGCCCAACATTTAGAACTTTGCATTTGTTTACATTAAACTGCATCTGCCACTTCTCCGACCACTGCATCAGTCTATTCAAATCATCCTGGAGTGCTCTAATGTCCTCATTTGAATGAATTGGACGGCCTATTTTGGTGTCATCAGTAAATTTACTTATGTTACTATTTATTCCCTCATCTATGTCGTTTATGTAAATTAAACAACAGGGGCCCAAACTGACCCTGTGGAACACCGCTTGAGACGCGCCCCCATTCTGATTTCTCTCCATTTATGCAAACTCTCTGCCGCCTATTAGTCAACCATGCCTCTACCCAGGAAAAAAATTCTCCTCCTATTCCGTGTGCCTTAAGTTTCCTCAATAGCCTCTGATGTGGAACTTTATCGAAAGCCTTACTGAAGTCCATATACCCAATATCATATTCATTACCATGATCTACCTCCTCAAACACCTTAGTGAAAAAAGTTAGTAAATTCGTAAGACAGGAAGGCCCCTTAGTAAAACCGTGTTGAGATTCATTAATCAATTTATGCTTTTCAAGATGGCTACGAATTGCCTTGGCAATTATTGATTCCATAAATTTACCAACTATGGAGGTAAGGCTTATTGGTCTATAGTTCGAAGCTAAGGACCTGTCACCTGCCTTGTAAATAGGTATTACATTTGCCCTTTTCCACTTGTCTGGCACTATGCCAGTTTGTAGTGATATATTGAAAAGATTTGCCAAAGGTTTGCTAAGTTCCTCTTTACATTCCTTTAAAACTCTTGCAAACAGTTCATCAGCGCCTGGGGATTTGTTAGGTTTTAATATCTCTATTCGTCTGAGGACCATGTCACTAGTTACCCCAATCGAGCATAGTCTATTATCTTCCTGTTCTACATAATTTATTATTTCTGGAATTCCGCTAGTATCTTCCTGAGTAAAAACTGAGAGGAAGTAAGTATTGAAAATTTCACACATATCCTTATAAAATTAGACTCATTACAATGTGTTCATTTCCTTAGCAAACATCTAGCATAAAGACAGGCTTGATGGAGAGTTATGCATTGCAACGAGAAGCGACTTGCAGCAGTTGTTAGCATCATCACAGGTCAGCAGTATCCACTAGTTGCAGCAGTTGTTAGCATCACAGGTAGCAGTATCCACTAGTTGCAGCAGTTGTAATCATCGTCACAGGTCAGCAGTATCCACTAGTTGCAGCAGTTGTAACAATCATCATAGGTCAGCAGTATCCACTAGTTGCAGCAGTTGTAATCATCATCACAGGTCAGCAGTATCCACTAGTTGCAGCAGTTGTAAGCATCATAACAGGTCAGCAGTATCCACTAGTTGCAGCAGTTGTTAGCATCATCACAGGTCAGCAGTATCTACTAGTTTCAGCAGTTGTAAGCATCATCACAGGTCAGCAGTATCCACTAGTTGCAACAGTTGTAAGCATCATCACAGGTCAGCAGTATCCACTAGTTGCAACAGTTGTAAGCATCATCACAGGTCAGCAGTATCCACTAGTTGCAGCAGTTGTAAGCATCATCACAGGTCAGCAGTATCCACTAGTTGCAGCAGTTGTAAGCATCATCACAGGTCAGCAGTATCCACTAGTTGCAGCAGTTGCAAGCATCATCACAGGTCAGCAGTATCCACTAGTTGCAACAGTTGTAAGCATCATCACAGGTCAGCAGTATCCACTAGTTGCAACAGTTGTAAGAATCATCACAGGTCAGCAGTATCCACTAGTTGCAACAGTTGTAAGCATCATCACAGGTCAGCAGTATCCACTAGTTGCAACAGTTGTAAGCATCATCACAGGTCAGCAGTATCCACTAGTTGCAACAGTTGTAAGCATCTTCACAGGTCAGCAGTATCCACTAGTTGCATCAGTTGTAAGCATCATCACAGGTCAGCAGTATCCACTAGTTGCAGCAGTTGTAAGCATCATCACAGGTCAGCAGTATCCACTAGTTGCAACAGTTGTAAGCAACATCACAGGTCAGCAGTATCCACTAGTTGCAGCAGTTGCAAGCATCATCACAGGTCAGCAGTATCCACTAGTTGCCTCTGAATTATACTGAAAAAAACAGCTATACAGGTAAAATATAATGTCAGTAAAGATAACAACGTGTTGCCCATGTGTTTATTCAACTTATCAGTGTTGTATTATATTAATATGGTAATATTTATCTGAAACAGCAACACCATGGAATCTTATGAACCTCTAGCCACACTTGGGCGCATCACCTATTTTATACTATTGGTACCCACCCATCTATGATGATGTCTTCAACTACTGCACCTCTCTTCTGGCTCTAGTATGTCTCCAGTCTCATGCCTCTGTTTTAGATAGATCAAGGTAACGGGACTGAACATTTATCATGGCTAAGCCTGTAGTTTTACGACTCACTTGCCATGAGTTCAATCCCCACCCGTACTGTGGTTTATTTATCAAGGCTAAGAAACTGAACACTTTTTATCTAGGCTAAGAAACTGAACACTTTTTATCTAGGCTAAGAAACTAAACACTTTTTATCTAGGCTAAGAAACTGAACACTTTTTATCTAGGCTAAGAAACTGAACACTTTTTATCTAGGCTAAGATACTGAACACTTTTTATCTAGGCTAAGAAACTGAACACTTTTTATCTAGGCTAAGAAACTGAACACTTTTTATCTAGGCTAAGAAACTGAACACTTTTTATCTAGGCAAGAAACTGAACACTTTGCAATTACCTCTTATCTTCTACAAATTTGTCCTCTTCTCTTTCATCTCTCTGTTTATAACTACTGCACCTCTTCTCCATCATCTCCCAGCATTAGACTGATTAAAACTAAGGAACTGAACGCCTATCACAACTAATGAACTGAACACCTTAAAATGACCTCTCCTCTATTGTCTCCAGTACAAAAAAGCCTTGTCTGACTTGTCTATCAAATCTACATAATGGAATCTTGTTAAAAATGACATTTTCTTCAGTACTATTGTGATACTCTGGCGCTGTTTATTGACATGACTTACTTCTATTAGTGACTCCTGCCCACTTATGATGATATCTTTAATTACTGCACCTCTTCTCTGGCTACTGTATATAAGTCTCAGACTTATGCCTAAGCTTCATGGCTGAGACACTGAACACCTATTAAAGCTTATGGACTGAAAACCTTAAAATTACCTTTCTACTTCTTCCTCTCTCCAGTATAAAAGTCCCCCATGTATTAGATATAAAAGCTTTCTGAACATGATAAATATCTCGTCAATACTCCTCAAGGAAGGTTCCTTGCTCCAGTTCCCTGAATTAAGTCTGAATACCTTTCACATACCCCCATCCCCACAGGTACTGTATAATCCTAAGAATTTAGCGCTTCCCATTTGTTTATAATAATAATAATCTCGTCATTAATAATATCTACATTTGCCAATATATCTTATTCATTACCTATTTCCATTTCCTCTTCATTCCAATTAAAATACTCCCTTCATTTCTGCCAACCACTTCACACTCGTTATTACATTTATCCAAAAGAATTCATAATTTTATATTCTCTTTTAGAGAAATATGACCTCTAGAAATTTAGAGTTTTTCTAAAATATAACTTTACATCTACAAGTTCTATGAGGAAGCTACGTTAGCAAAGTAACATTAAACACTTGGCTCAGAACAAGTCATTAGCAAGATATTTCATGATCACTGACCACTGCTACATTTCTACAGATGTGGGCTGGGTTTCCGTGTGTGTCGACTGGGAAGGCGGCACTGCAACATATGTTACTGAAGAGCATCTTCTTGAAGAATATACCAGAGGAGTCTATGTCGAGGCTGACGGAGAATGTGCCAGCGGTCGGTGTGTACCTTGTTCCAAGCGTAACAAAGGACGTGTTCCTGGACATCCACAATTTACCCTATGCTGCAGACAATGAAATACCTGTATCTTGGATTTCTCCAATCATTTGCGGTACTCTGGGTATGTTAGAGACAGAGAAGGACTTCAGGAGACTGGGATTTGGAAACCTGGTAACAAGAGTAGCAGCGAGACTATTCGCTAGTAAGGGTTGCATCCCTCACTGCTATGTAACCTTCACAAACACAGCTTCTGAAGGGATGTTTAAACACATGAAAGGATGGGAACAAACTCACTATGCAATAGCTTTAACATCTGCTGAGACTAAAGAAATATAAATTAGAAGGAAAAACATCTTAATACATATATGCGATTCGTTTGTAATATCTTCAAAATACCTAAATTTAAATAAATTTATTTTTATCTACATATACACTTCCCACTAAACTGATCTTTGAAACCATTTCTTCTTAATTTCTAGCCAATTGGCTGACCTCTCTTATAATGAAAATTTGCATTCATGAACCAAAAATATCTCAAACTCTGATTTTACCCTCAATATTTTCATTGCATAAACTCACTACATACAAACTCACACACACACACACACACACACACACACACAAACAAACACACACACACACACACACACACACACACACACACATCAACCAGATAACCGCGGCAGCATATGGGCGACTGGCAAACCTAAGATTAGCGTTTCGTTACCCTTTCTCAACCAACCGAAAAAAAGGGTCCTGCAAAAACGCAAAAAGGATCTGAGATAAAGGACACCCCTGGCGAATACCTCTACCCATACTTACTGCCCAACTAATCCTGCCATTAATTTGTACCTTAAGCAAGGCCTCAGCATATTTAAGTCGAACCCAACCCACTATTTCCTCACCAAAACCCTGTCTCCTCATAATCTCCAACAATGCTCCCCTATGCACCCTATCATAAGCCATAGCGCAATCCAAACCTAACACACCTCCTTCACCACAATCTTCTATAAAACCCTTAATCCTCCTATGTCCCATTCTCATACTCCTCCCTGGGATCCCAAATTGCCCCTCATGCAACCAACCCTTCAAACCCCTCTTAAGCCTATTTGCCAAAATCTTTGCGAAAATTTTATAATCTGTGCACATCAAAGCAATTACTCTATAATCCTTAAGACCCTTAGGTCCCTCACGTTTAGGGACCAATACCACTACCCCGGTTCTAACTGACTCTGCAAGCACCTCCCCTCCCTCATTTCATTAAAAACCTTTACCAAGACCTCTCTCAACACATCCCAATACATTACATACACCTCACCAGGCAAACCATCAATCCTTGGCGTCTTCCCCATACATAGTCCTTTTACCGCCTCCCAAACCTCCTTCTCAGTAATTACCCCACCTAACTCCCTCATCTCACCACTCACTCTCTCCTCTATGCTACTTAACACTTCCTCCCCTATACAAGCATCCCCCTCCTCCCTCATAATTTTTTTCTCATACCACAATTCCGCATACCCACTCATCGCTACAGTCGTACTTAAAACCCTACCCTTCTCATACCCCTCCAAACTGTCCTCAACTTCCAACGACCCTATTGTCATACCTTCTCTCCTCCTACGAAATTGCCTCAGAACCACCGTTGATGCCTTATCACCCCACAACACTTCCTCCATGCCACTCCTGACTCTTAACACTTGAAACCGATCATTCTGAATATCCCTTAAAGCTACCCTAATACCCTCCAAACTCTCGCCACTCCCTACCCCCCCTCCACCTCCAGCATCCCTCAATAACCCCTCTAAATACCGTTGATACCCAAATCTATATCGCGCATCTTCCCTACCCACCTTTTCAAAAAATTCCTTAATGGCAAGTTTCCCACATTCATTCCACCACTTAGCCACCCCAACAATACCCCGACCTCCCCCCTACAAAACCTTCCACCTCCCCTCAAAATCCACCTGCCACGCCAGCCTCTTCAACATCCCTACATTGAGCTTCCAATAACTTTGAAACACCTGCACTGCCCCCTCCCACCCTAATTGTGCCAAAACACCTTTATTTTCCGAAAAACCAACATCTATGCATTCCACTTTCTCCACCGCCACTACTTTTGAAACATATATCCTATCTAAACGGGCTGCATACTGACCCCTACTAAATGGTTATTCCCACCTCCCACTACGTCCACCACCTCCACTCCACACAAAACCTCCCGCAAGATCCTCACAACTTGCCCCGAACCCCTCGGTTCCACATCCTTGAGTCTAATAATACATTTCCAATCTCCCCCTATGATAGCTACTTGAGGCAAACCCCTTAAAGCATAAATTAACTCTTCCCTCACAAAATTATCCTTCACATGCAAAGTTGGAACCGCCGGCATATAAACCCCAATGAAACTAACATTAACCACTCCCCATCTACCATCCACACTAACCACTATACCCCTCCCCTTCTTCCCATGACCCCAAAACAAAAGGACTACCCTCCCTCACCACCACCCCCACCACCCCTTTTTAGGCCAGCAGAACTGCCACACAAAGACCTGAAACCCCTTCAGAAACAACTCATTACCCTTCCGAAAATTATGTTCCTGGAAAAAAACTACGTCTATCTTAAACCTATATAAGGTATCCTGTAATAATATTGGTAGAATTACCGACAATATGTTAAATAAAAGGACACAAATGCAACTAATGTGACATTTTATTGTGGCAACGTTTCGCTCTCCAGGAGCTTTCTCAAGCCGTAACAGCTTGAGAAAGCTCCTGGAGAGCGAAACGTTGCCACAATAAAATGTCACATTAGTTGCATTTGTGTCCTTTTACTTAACATAAGGTATCCTCTACCCACCTACGCTTGACCTCATTCCTTAGGCCATTCACATTGATACTTAGACACCTGAATTTAAAGGCATTGGTTTACCCTTCTGTTTCGCTTGCTTCCTGTCATTCTTATCAGTTGATCCAACCTTATTACCACACTTTTTATCACCTACCACTTCCTTATTTACTCTGGTACTACCATTTCCTCTAATACCAGCAACATTACCACGTACCACCTCTGACCATACCTTTTTCCCCGGTCTCTGCCCAGGAGTGAGGATGTCATTTTCCGCCTCCTCCCCAGTTCTCTTTCTTGATTCCACCTTATCTATTTCCTCCTCTACATCCTCCTGCTGTCTATGGACCTCCACATCCACCTGTACCACAGTCGCTGTAGCTCCACTACTTTCAATCTGGTCCAAAGATGACAGCAAAGTCTCCACCTCATCACCCACTCCCTCCCCATTCCCCAAATCCATACACTCACCTCCCAACATCTCATTCAAATCCTCCAATATAGCAACCTCATTTACCACACAATGAACATCCTCCTGTTGTTCCTCAGTCTCCTGAGGCGGCCGCTGATCCTTCAAATTCCGCTCTTCTCGACTCTGCATCACTTCCTGTTCTGCCTGCTCCACTTCCTCACTCCACTGCCTTCTTACCTGCTCTCCTTCAGGTTGACTTTCCATGGCACCATCCTCCAGTACCACGCCCTTACGTTCCTCCACACTCTTACCTGCAGGTTCGACAGTCCCACGTCGTCGATCCTCCCGTCTCCTCACACACTCAGCCGCCAGATGTCCAGGCTGCCCACACAATCTACATGTACGCACCTGCCCTTGATACGTCACATATACCTGTGTACGGAAACAATCCACCATTACATAAGATGGTATGGGCTTGCGCAATGTCATTTTTACTGAATAAGTTCCCTCAAAAGACCTGCATATAGCCCCTGCGCCCATCTGCCAATATTGACTGCATGAATGACACCAAATACCTGAAAAACATCCCGGATGTCCTCCGGTCCCATTTCAAAGGGAATATTCTGTACCTTAATCCATTTGTAGACAGCAGACACGTCCCGTAAGCATACCTCTACACCAGGATTTACCATCATTCATTGATCCTGATATGCATCCACCACCCTTTGATATGCTTCCTTGCTTGCAAATTTCACAAACAGCCTCTTTGTCCCATTGATGGAGATTCCGTAAAGATCTGCAAGTGTCACATGGTATGTGTCGCGAAGAACGGCAGGTAGTATCACATCCGCATTTGTCGAGTAGACCGCTCCTTGTATAAACTCAACACATACTGTGTTAATTCGCCGCCGGTAGCCGTCCGCCATCTTTGCTGAAAATATAATTTCCAACTGCTACCACCAGGGGCTGACCAACACGTCCGCACACCACCAGTGCTGGACGCGGAATGTGTCTAACGAATTTATGTCCATTCTGTAATATGAAGACCAAAACTGAGCTGCGTAATCTAGGTGAGGCCTTACTAATGATGTATAAAGCTGTAATATAACCTCTGGACTTCTGTTGCTAACACTTCTTGATATAAATCCCAGTAATCTATTTGCCTTATTACGTACACTTAGGCATTGCTGTCTTGGTTTAAGGTTGCTTGGTTTAAGGTAAGATGAACCTCACCTCTTTTTATGCGCCTATAAATTCCTTTCTTCTGCCCTAAAAGATACTTGAGCCTATTATTCATCCATTTTGGGTCATTTCTACTTTATCTAATTTCTTTATATGGGATAAATGTTCTTTGGGCAGCCTGTATAGTGTTAAGAAAACTGTCATATTGATACCTCTCTTCGTTACCCCAGTCCACAGTTGATAAGTGTTCTCTAAGTCCATTATAATCTCTTCAAACAGGTGTAGTGTCTGATATGTGGAAGATGGCTAATGTAATTCCTATTTTTAAAGCAGGGGACAAGTCACTACCGTCAAATTACCGCCCAATAAGCCTGACCTCAATTGTAGGCAAATTACTAGAGTCAATTATAGCTAATATTATTAGAAGCCATCTAGATAACCATAATTTGATTAATGATACTCAGCATGGATTCACGAGGGGCCGTTCCTGCCTATCTAATTTATTAACCTTCTTCACTAAAGCTTTTGAGGCTGTTGATCACGATAAAGAATTCGATATTGTTTATTTAGACTTTAGTAAGGCTTTTGATAGAGTACCGCACCAGAGACTGTTAAAGAAAGTGGCAGCTCATGGCATTGGGGAAAAAGTGCTGTGGAAAAATAAACACATAAGCAGTACAATGTGATCCTTTATTGACAACGTTTCGCCCACGCAGTGGGCTTTATCGAGTCACAGACAGATCTACCTGGAAAATGAGCAACATGGAGATATATAAAGGGTACAGTCAGGTGGAGAATGCTGGGTCAGGTGGAGAAAGCTGCATGTGACAGTCTTAAAAGTACTGCTTATGTGTTTATTTTTCCATTGTGTCGGTATTTTATACCATTTATTTCCACCGTTGGAAAAGTGCTGTCATGGATCGAGTCATGGCTCACCAATAGGAAGCAGAGAGTGTGCATAAATGGTGTTAAATCCGAGTGGGGACTTGTAACAAGTGGTGTTCCACAGGGATCAGTCTTAGGCCCGTTGTTATTTATAATATATATCAATGACCTTGACGAGGGAATTACTAGTGACATGAGCAAATTCGCCGACGACACGAAGTTAGGTAGGATAATTGATTCAAACATAGATGTCATAGAACTTCAGGAAGATTTAGACAAACTTAATTCGTGGTCAGAAAAGTGGCAGATGCAGTTCAATGTAGATAAATGCAAGGTACTGAAGCTCGGGAGTGTCCATAACCCAAGCACTTATAAGTTAAATAAAGTAGAACTTAGCCATACAGATTGCGAGAAGGACTTGGGGGTGATGGTAAGCAGCAACCTTAAACCAAGACAGCAATGCCTAAGCGTACGTAATAAGGCAAATAGATTGCTGGGATTTATATCAAGAAGTGTTAGCAACAGAAGTCCAGAGGTTATATTACAGCTTTATACATCATTAGTAAGGCCTCACCTAGATTACGCAGCTCAGTTTTGGTCTCCATATTACAGAATGGACATAAATTCGTTAGAAAACATTCAGCGTAGAATGACTAAATTAATACATAGCATTAGAAATCTTCCTTACGAAGAAAGATTGAAGACCCTAAAATTACATTCACTTGTAAGAGGTAGAATGAGGGGAGACATGATCGAGGTATACAAGTGGAAAATGGGTATTAACAAAGGGGATATAAATAAGGTCTTGAGGATATCTCTCCAAGAGAGAACCCGCAATAATGGATTCAAGTTAGATAAGTTTAGATTTAGAAAGGATATAGGAAAGTATTGGTTTGGAAATAGGGTAGTTGATGAGTGGAACAGTCTGCCTAGTAGGGTTATTGAAGCTAGGACCTTGGGTAGTTTCAAATGTAGGTTGGATAAATTCATGAGTGAGAGGGGTTGGATTTGAGTGGGACTCGCGCATGAGTGGGTAGATTTGTCAAAGCTTATTTCTTGGGTAGCATTTGTTTGTCCAGCCAGCAATTTGTCCAGTGTTTGTCCAGCCAGCAATTTATACCTATCGCTCTGGACAGTCATTCATTTCCAACACTCCTTCTTGGCAAAATGCCACATATAACAGGGCGCCCCCCCCCTTCTTCCTAATTATGTCTATTGCTGTCCTGTACCTTCTAACTAAATCCTCACTTCTACGCTTGCCTACATCATTGCCTCCAGCATTGAGGTTATTTCCCCTTGTAGGTTCTGTTACAAACTGCTTCAAAAAGCAATCCTGAACTACTTCTAAAAAGTCGTTATATTCTAAATTCCCTGTCAAGAAATTCCAATCAATCTGACTAAAGTTAAAGTCCCCTAGAATTACTACGTTATCGTGCCTTGTGGCCTTAATAATTTCCTCCCAAAGTAGTCTCCCTTGTTCCCTATCTAAGTTTGGAGGACGGTAAATCACGCCTAAAATCAATTTTTCACACCCCTCTGAAAATTCTATCCAGACAGACTCTGTATGTGTTATTTCAGACTTTATACCCGTTTTTATGCAACAATTTAAATGATCACGGACATAGAGTGCCACCCCTTCCCGATACTTCTGTCTACTTGGAACAATTTAAAACCCTGAATGTGACATCCGGCAGGCAAGTCCCGATTTTTCATATTAAACCATGTCTCAGTTGGTAAATTAGACACATATGCAACACTTGGGTATCTCTATTGAGGAAACGTTTCGCCACACAGTGGCTTCATCAGTCCATACAAAGGAGAATCGTGAAGAACAGGACGAGTGTGAGGTTGTCAGGACCTCAATCTTGAGTCGATGTTGTCAGTCCATCAATCTTGAATAGAATAACAGCATATGAGCAGAGGGAGCTTATATACTGTAGACAGGAGAGGTGCAGCAGTTGTAGGAGGTGTCACATTTGTTCAATGTGGAAGTAGGTCGTGCCCAAGGAATAGGCAAGCGAAGAAATCCCTGTATTAAGATACCAAGATGTTGCAGTGTCAGACAGGATGTGAATGAATGGTTCAGAGAACCGACGTTGTTGCAGTGTCAGACCGGATGTGAATGAATGGTTCAGAGAACCGACGTTTCAGTATCAGACAGGATGTGGAAAAATAAACACATAAGCAGTATAATGTGATCCTTTATTGACAACGTTTCGCCCACGCAGTGGGCTTTATCGAGTCACATTATACTGCTTATGTGTTTATTTTTCCATTGTGTCGGTATTTTATACCATTTATTTCCAGACAGGATGTGAATGAATGGTTCAGAGAACCGACGCAAGATGTTGCAGTGTCAGACAGGATGTGAATGAATGGTTCTCTGAACTATTCATTCACATCCTGTCTGACACTGCAACGTCGGTTCTCTGAACCATTCATTCACATCCTGTCTGACACTGCAACATCTTGTCGTCGGTTCTCTGAACCATTCATTCACATGTCTCAGTTATAAGAACATAAGAAAGGAGGAACACTGCAGCAGGCCTGTTGGCCCATGCTAGGCAGGTCCTTCACATTCCATCCCACCAACAGAACACTTGTTCAACCCAACTTTCAATGCTACCCAAGAAATAAGATTTGATAATTTTATTTACTCATGTGCAATTCCCACTCAAATCCAACCCCTCTCACTCATGAATTTATCCAACCTAAATTTAAAACTACCCAAGGTCCTAGCTTCAATAACCCTACTAGGCAGACTGTTCCACTCATCAACTACCCTATTTCCAAACCAATACTTTCCTATATCCTTTCTAAATCTAAACTTATCTAACTTGAATCCATTATTGCGGGTTCTCTCTTGGAGAGATACCTCAACACCTTATTTATATCCCCTTTGTTAATACCCATTTTCCACTTGTATACCTCGATCATGTCTCCCCTCATTCTACGTCTTACAAGTGAATGTAATTTAAGGGTCTTCAATCTTTCTTCGTAAGTAAGATTTCTAATGCTATGTATTAATTTAGTCATTCTACGCTGAATGTTTTCTAACAAATTTATGTCCATTCTGTAATATGGAGACCAGAACTGAGCTGCGTAATCTAGGTGAGGCCTTACTAATGATGTATAAAGCTGTAATATAACCTCTGGACTTCTGTTGCTAACACTTCTTGATATAAATCCCAGTAATCTATTTGCCTTATTACGTACGCTTAGGCATTGCTGTCTTGGTTTAAGGTTGCTGCTTACCATCACCCCCAAGTCCTTCTCGCAATCTGTATGGCTAAGTTCTACGTTATTTAACTTATAAGTGCTTGGGTTATGGACACTCCCGAGCTTTAGAACTTTGCATTTATCTACATTGAACTGCATCTGCCATTTTTCTGACCAGGAATTGAGTTTGTCTAAATCCTCCTGTAGTTCACTGACATCTACGTCTGAATCGATTATCCTACCTATCTTCGTGTCATCAGCGAATTTGCTCATATCACTAGAAATTCCCTCGTCAAGGTCATTTATATATATTATAAACAACAACGGGCCCAAAACCGATCCCTGTGGAACGCCACTTGTTACAGATCCCCACTCAGATTTAACCCCATTAATGCACACCCTCTGCTTCCTATTGGTGAGCCATGACTCGATCCATGAAAACACTTTTCCCCAATGCCATGAGCAGCCACTTTCTTTAACAGTCTCTGATGTGGTACTCTATCAAAAGCCTTACTAAAATCCAAATAAACAATATCGAATTCTTATCATGATCAACTGCCTCAAAAGCCTTACTGAAAAAGTTAATAAATTAGTTAGGCAGGAACGGCCCCTGGTGAATCCATGTTGAGTATCATTAATCAAATTATGCCTATCGAGATGGCTTCTTATGTTATCAGCTATAATCGACTCTAATAATTTGCCTACAATTGATGTTAGACTTATTGTGCGGTAATTTGATGGTAACGACTTGTCCCCTGCTTTAAAAATAGGAATTACATTAGCCATCTTCCACGTATCAGACACTACACCTGTTTGAAGAGATAGGTTAAAAATGTTAGTTAAGGGTTCACAGAGTTAAATTTTGCATTCCTTAAGAACCCTTGAAAAAAGCTCATCAGGGCCTGGCGAGTAACTGTGATACTACATAATTTATCTTCTTCAGGCCCACTAAAATACCTAAAACATCAATATTACCCGTACTTGCAACTAATCTCAACTCGTCCACCTTATTCCTAGCACTACGAGTTTGTATTAATATTAAGATAGTATTGGTTTGGAAATAGGGTAGTTGATGAGTGGAACAGTCTGCCTAGTAGGGTCATTGAGGCTAAAACATAAGAACATAAGAAGGGCCAACTGGTCTGCTGCAGTGTTCCTTCTTTCTTATGTTGAGCATCTTTAATGAGGAAACGTTTCGCCACAAAGTGGCTTCGTCAGTCCATAGTCTCCATACAAAGGAGAATGGTGAAGAACAGGAGGAGTTTGAGGTAATCAGTCCCTCAACCTTAAGTCGATGTAATCAGTTCATCAATCGTGAAAAGAATACAACATGTGCGAAGAAGTACCTTATATACCGTAGGCAGGAGAGGTGCAACAGTCGTTGATGGTGTCACATTTGACCAATGTGGAAGTAGGTCGTGCCCAAGGGTTAGGTAAGTGAAGAATTCCCTGTATTAAGATCCCAAGATGTTGCTGTGTCAGACAGGATGTAGATGAATGGTTCAGAGAACCGACAAGTTAAGTTGGGTATCTTTAAGGAGGAAACGTTTCGCCACACAGTGGCTTCATAAGAACATAAGAATGGAGGAACACTGCAGAAGGCCTACTGGCCTATACAAGGCAGGTCCTTATCAAAACCACCACTACCTAAGAATTTACTCCTGACCACGACACAAATCAAACCCAGCCCCTCCCACTCATATATTTGTCCAATCTCTTTTAAAGCCACCCAAGGTCCTAGCCTCTATCACCCTAATCGGAAGATTGTTCCACGCATCTACAACTCTGTTCGAAAACCAGTACTTGCCTATGTCCTTTCTAAATCTAAATTTATCCAATTTAAATCCGTTATTTCTCGTTCTTACTTGGTTCGATATCCTCAGTATTTTATTAATATCTCCTTTGTTTATGCCCATCATCCACTTGTACACCTCGATGATAACTCCCTCATTCTACGTCTCTCCAGAGAGTGGAGATTCAATGCTCTAAGTCTATCTTCATACGGGAGATTTCTTATACTGTAAATCATTTTAGTCATTCTTCTTTGTATGTTCTCCAATGAATCTATATCCATCCTGTAATAATATTGGTAGAATTACCGACAATATGTTAAGTAAAGGACAAAATGAACTAATGTGACATTTATTGTGGCAACGTTTCGCTCTCCAGGAGCGAAACGTTGCCACAATAAAATGTCACATTGGATTTGTGTCCTTTACTTAATATATCCATCCTAGTAAGGAGACCAAAACTGAGCTGCATAATCCAAATGAGGTCTCACTAGTGATGTATAGAGCTGTAAAATAACTTTTGGACTTCTGTTGCTTATACTTCTTGAAATAAATCCTAGTAATCTGTTAGCCTTATTGCGCACACTTAGGCACTGTTGTCTTTAGATGAATGGTTCAGAGAACCGACAAGTTATAAATTAGACACATATGCAACAGTAGGCCTTCTGCAGTGTTCCTCCATTCTTATGTTCTTAAATGGGTATTAAGAAAAAGGATATAAAAAAGTCTTGAGGATATCTCTCCAAGAGAGAACCCGCAATAATGGATTCAAATTAGATAAGTTTAGATTTAGAAAGGATATAGGAAAGTATT